>JAODUG010008344.1:7853-26935 GCA_027564795.1 Aphredoderus sayanus | reverse complement strand
TCTCACATGCACCTGCGTGAGTCGTTGCCCTGGGCGTTGTATATTTTTTAACCCTTGTGGGCTCCCATAGCTCAGGCTCCTGACAACAGCACGAATTATCAACGTTGGCCACTTGGAACGTGTCTCGGGAGCGTCACCCAGTGAAGGGTAAATACATCCTGGAATACTTGATGCGGCCCAGCCTCACCCAGACTCCACCGCCTGCGGCCCCCTGGTAAGTTGCTTTTGAGACCCCGGTTTTAAACAAAGAAATAAAGAAAACTATAATTTAACATCGGTATAAACTAAGCAAGCACGGCACGCCTCTGATGTACAGTGGTGTGGCATAGCTCAGCAGACTGCAGCAGACTGCAGCAGGCCACGGATACAGAGCATACTGGCACATACTGCCAGCCTCATTCACAGACTGGCTAGCAGCCACAGTTTAGCTGCAGAGCCAAAGTGGTCTCAAAGCAAGACAGACATGAGAAGAGGGCGCGAGAGAGTCCGTCTGTGACAGTTCAGATGCTCCCTGCACCTCTGGGGATCGGTGGAGGGAAGGGGAGGAGGGGTAGTGCCTTAGAGCACCAGCAGTGACATGTTTGATCATGTCTCTGCTCCGCCTCGCTTTAGACAAACGGGAGAGCCAAGACTCCAGGCGGGCAGGCAGGGGAGTGGACAACACCAGGTGCCACACATTCACCATGGACACCAGGGAAAGGAGATGAGGGCGAAGACAGCAAACCAGGCAAATACAACAGTGTCGTCTTTCTGTGGCAGTTATTAATCAGATAACGTCACAGTCTCCTGCTGCAGGACAACACAAATAAAATGCACTATTCATAGTCTCTAGTCTATGTGTACTGCTTTGATCATTTTTGAAATGCAGTAAGTGGCCAAATTTAGCACTGCTGTGCTTGGGCCTCGTACTGTATTTTTGTCACCCAAACAACATCATTAATCTCATCCTTCTAGCTTCACATCTTGCAAACGTGCTATTCCCAATCCCAAAGGGAGAAAAGTTATAGAAGAAGCCAAGTAAGGTAGAAAATGTGATTTCCTCCAATGTTGGCTCATGTTCATAAGACAGTTTGACAGTTTCAAGCCATAGTTTGCTTGAAACACATTGTGCATCAACAAATGTATATCAGCGCTAACATACTACTAGGACAATTCAATTCAGTAGCCTAGGTTATGACTGATATGTAATCCAGTTAACATTTGAAAGAATAAAATCCAATATGTCCATGCAGCAGACCTGCATATGAGGGTAATAATTGTATGAGGATAATAATTGTATGAGGGTAATAATTGTATGATATTGTTTTAAGTAATATGATTGGTCATATGGCAAACAGGTTATTCTGGGATATTACGTATTATGCCTACCACTTCTAAAAACAAAATTCAGCATTACAAAAACATTGTTTTGGTTTGAAACTCAGAAAGCCAGATGAGAGAGAGATAGAGATAGATACCACCTCAGAAGAAATTAGCTTCAATGACTAGTTTTTAAATAGTCAGTGAAGCTGGTGGTTGAGGCCTTCTGCTTCTAGGCCATCTGTCACACAACAGCTATTGACAAATGGACCTACAGTAGTGGTGATCTACTGGATGTGAACCGATTCCCCTGTAATCTGAGTCCCTGCTTTCCCTCTAGCAGCATTATGATCCAATTTCCAGGGGAGATACAAAACCTCTGTCTCTATTTATAGACACTCAAGTCACGTGTGCAAGTTCAGTAAAGCAAGGTCCTGATCCTGCCCTCGTTTTTAAAACCAAGAGACAATGAATCACGAATGTTATCTAATTATGAAGGAAACGCTGTCAGAGGCAATATCAGAGCAAATTATTTGGAGACACACACACTGTATGTTCTGTCAAGCTAATTCTGGTGTTATTCCAGTACATTACTGTTCAGACTAACTTGTCTAGACTAATTTCAAGGATCACAATAAGAAGCCTCAGAATCCTTTGTGTTTTCCCGATGACTGCTTCTGGAGGAGGGCAAGCTCAACCCTGATCCCTTGGGGGATGCACTGCGAATGACGTATGCCACTAATATGCCAGACATAATCAAAGGCTCTCTTTTGTGCTGATCCAGGCCTAATCCCCGTCTCTCGCTCGTGTCGGGGGCTCTCGCCGGGCGGGCGGGGGTTGGCGTGACGTTGGCCTGTGGTGGTGGCGTGGGGCAACGGAGCCTAAACCCCGGGGGCTCGCTGATTCTCTGCGTCGCCGACAGCCAACAGGGCGAGCTCAGAGACAACACGAGGGCCATGCCTAATGTGTGCACACTGCAGCAGCAGAGAGCCAGAGCTGAGAACAGCAATCGAGAGTCGATGGGGCCAGTGTTTTAATATAAACAACACGTGTATGCAAAATAAAAAGGCTAAAGGAGCATCATACGGGCAATTTTGCATAGCTACTAGCACCTCCCCAGTAATCTAATAAACCGGGGATTACAGGATGTCATGTTATGGCCCTAACTTAGCTTCTGATGGAGGTCATGACAACTACAGCATCCAAGGGTTCGGTAATCTTGTCAAGCTAAATGTTTAGCAATCGCTTAGCCACAACAATGTATAGTGAGCCTAACCTCACCAGCAGGCATACGCTCAAGGGAAATAGTTTTTGTATTTGACCAGCACTAAGAGGAATGGAGGTTTACACACTGGCCTGGACTGACCCACAGTACAGTGTGCATGCGGTGAGAGGCAGAAATAACTTTTCTACATTTGAACGTGAACTCGTCTAACGTACCGAGCAAATGTGTGAGAAACTGAAGTAGGCTGCATGCCTGATGTCCTGGCCAGCTTCGCTTGGCAAGAGCCAGAAGACCTGTTTCTAGGGAGCAGCTGTGTCACAGAAGGTCCTGTAACCAACCAACACACGAGAAGGCAGAAAGGCTGAGAAAGACGTACACACAAGATTCCGGTTTCCATAGTGCCAAACTGATTTACCACCAAATCTCATTCAAACTGGAAATTCTTGAAACACAACATATAGAGTATGTAGACTAACTAGTTAATAGAATCAAAACTGTACATTATACATTTACATAAAAAGGTACAGTAGCCTCATGAGACCACCACCCTGATCTTGCGAGCTTCAATTTAATTTAGCAGCGAGTAGCAGATTGGAACCCCTCAATGTTAAAGCGTTTGTCACCCGTTTTGAAAACAATCTGCCCTATCTGCCATATTTCCCAAGATGTATCGGTATCCACCGGTGCTTTGACTGATTTTAAACATACTGATTGGATGATATATATGCAGGTTGTCCAATCATATATGAAGTTTGACATGTATTAAACTACCTCTATGAAAAACGCTTTTGAATTGAGGGGTTCCAGCCTCGGGATCCCCCAGTCAGAGCTGTATAAAATGGCTCGGGAGAGGGAAGTTTCGGGTCCCCTGCTGACCGACTTCGGATAAGCGATTAAGGATGGATGGATTCCAGACTGATTTTTGCAGCAAAATGACATTGAAGCATAATACAAGGATGGTCTTATGAAGATACTGGTTTTGACTATAATCACCCAACCCTGGTCTCATCTCCCTCTGTTTAGGGCCACACTTACTGGGGTCAGTACAGACAGATAGGCAGGCAGGAAGTCTGTAGCTCAGTCATAGTGGATGTCTGGGTGCTGATCGTTTTTGTGTGAAAGCTATCTCCTCACAACAATGGACACAGTATTTGGGGACAATGGCGATGAAATGTATTGTAAAAATATGACTGACAAGTAGGTCAGGTCTAGTCACCATGTGAGACATGAATTCAAAAGGGTCATGCAAAACTATACAGCAAAGGTTTAGTTTATGGCTGATTGTTAGGCATGTTAGCCTAACAGTAAAATTTAAATAGCACTTTTGTTAAAGCCATGACTCTGGAGCTTCCATTCCTCAATATGAAGGTAGGTAGGATAATATACGCTCTGGGAGTTTGTCAACCAGCAAGAAGGTTGTGGATTCGGACCTACCTGTAAGCATCCTTAAACACGAGAATTCCTAACCACTATCTGCTAGATTGTTTTGGACAAAAGTGTCTACAATTGTAATAGCAATCTGACACTGGTAGTCTTCTTTTCTTGCACTACAGGGCTTTCTACTGTTGTTCTAAGATAGTCTTTAGGGGATGCTACACAATGACTTTAGTTTACCTACAAACAAATATTCATGTGTAGTTCAATATACAAAAACATACAATAAAGACGTATTGTAAATTTTTTGTTTGTTAAGCTACATACATTTGTTAAGATACACAGTTTATATCAGGCCAACACTGTGGTATATTGGGGCCTCTGCTCACTAGACCTGGCGCCTAAGCAAGGAATGAATGTAAGCACTTCTGTTGAATCATATCACAATATCAGGCCACAATAGACTATGTTGCCTGGGTAATGACGGTGGATTGACAAGTGCTTCTGCCAATCATAAGGCTGGTCTGAGCGGTGAACTGGCCATCCCCACTCACAGACTGCTTGCTCACAGCTGATGAGCACCCCCACCCCCCCCACTGGGTTCTGTGGTGGGGGAGGGGTTCAGCCAGCCAACAATAAGCACCTGCCTTCACTGCGAGGAGAAAATGAAGACCTAATCTCACCCCAAAGTCCAGCCAGCCAGGGGAATGTGCAAACCCACGCAGCCTTGACATACTGGGTGGTGCTACACCAACTTCACCCAGTGCCAGGGGGAATGTTTTGCCCGCAGCCAACCGCTAACACCCGTTCTGTGTACCACTCATCAATGCCGACCCCCCCAGTGAAGGATTAGTGCCAGCCTCACAGCTGAATATGTTGTCAGCTAGGCTAGCTGTTGGGGCAGAAAGGAATTGTGGGACTGAGTGGTACTGGTACAATGCCTTCATGGGTGGAGAGAGCACCCAAAATAGAAAATGATACTGATAGGTTTTCTGGTAGGTAACGCAAAATAAAATACAATTCAGAAATTTTCAATCTTATAAAAAAGGAAACTCTGACAAGGTTTTACTAGTGATGCTGAATTTGCCTCTTTTTGGTGCTCAATGCATTTCTTTGGTGTAAATTCCTACTATATTAGGCCTATGTATTTGTAATGACTACTGTACTGCCTGACTGCTGAAGTGGGTCAAACAAAACACTGATACTGATACTTTAAAGAAGTATCTGCACTGACCGCACTATTAAGCCTTCTGACAGTCATATTGAAATAAAAACGGCTGTAATAAAAGATCTACAAACTAACAGAAGTTGCTGCATTTAAAATACCTGAAGAAAATATTCAACAAAAGCTACATTTTGCATGAGACACATCTGACTATGCTCTGGCATTCTCGTTGTTACTGTATTGTATGTTGCAGTTGCACGACACACAGTGTGTTAGCAGTTTACTTCCTAACTTAACACGAAAACATGATTCGACCATCAGATGTTCGTAGCCATACGCGATATTCTCAGTGCAAAGTAAGTAACATTGCCAAGTTAAAACAGCATTCATGCACAAACGCTGCGTTTAGCCTTAACTGGTATGTGTCGTGGCGAAATTGATCGCCCCGTTCATTTGCCTAAGGTACAATTATGAGTCCTTACTTAAAACTACCAGTGGCATACTCGATTAGTATCATGACGTTCGTGAATATTATATAGTGCACTTATCTGCATTGTTTTCTTTGTACGAAACTAGCCTGTGTCACTCGTGCGAGTAAGCGTTTTTACCGACGGATTCGGTCATCTAAACCGCTTTTGTCCATTCGAAAATTAACCGTACTGGAGGCAAAAAAAAAAAACAATTTCTGCTAAGGGACCATTTCGGCACGACACCTGGCCAGCCTTTGCAAGCAGCCAATGCTAAGCTAGCTTGCTAGCAGGAGAGACAAAAGCCTGAATGAAGTTCCTATGGGTGCACTTCCATCCAGGTACCGCTGCTCGAGTAGAAGTCGAAACGCTACAGTTCCAACGAACCGTATGGCTTCTAACCTTACAGATATCGCGGGCCGTGTTGAGAAAACGACACATATGGGCTTACCCCTCCTGGTCCAGCTTTTCTTTCTTCAGTGTTCTGTTTGAATGGTGTGTTGTTTTAGGAGGGCGTCCTGTTCCGGGGTCACATCCCTCCCGTCGGCATAGCTCTGGCGATGTGACTCACGCAGCGAGACTCCCGCTGTTAGTCCATTCCCAGCCACTAGGGACGCCATCCTCACATAGAGAGAATGCCATGGGTTGGGTTGGGTTGGCCTGACCTTGGCGTTACCACTTGAATCAATGGATCAATTTGTCAAATCATCATATCTTTATATTATGCAGGACAAAAGGTCAGATTTGCTTCAGGACTATATTGACATTATGCAATAGTTTTTTTCTTCTTCTTAATTTTTTATAGCTAATATCAAACGTGCCTTGTTTGCTGTAATTTATAAACTACAATAAATGACGTTTTGAAAATAGCCACGGCTAAAGTTTCCTGCCTGAATATTGATCTCCAGTCCATTCTTCACAACAACAATAAGCTTTTACAAAACTCTTTGTTTGTTCATATGGTTTTACTGTCCCCTCTATAAAATCCTACTCTGATCACATAGAAAATAAAAAAGATACATTCAGAGAACACAGAAAAACACATTTTGTCATCCTTACAAATTATCATCAATGATAAAAAATAAGATATAAAAACACATAAATTAAAGATTGAATGTTAAAAATTAATAGAGTTGTCTGACATCCTGAGAATTGAAGGTCCCATATCGTAAAATATACGTTTTCATGTCAGTTGTGTCATCTGACAGGATCTGAAAGTAACATAAAATTTAGCCAAAATACCCTTGGGAAATAAAAAATGTGTTTTGTGTAAAACAGTCAGATTTGGCCCCAGGTGTGAGGCCACTGGATTGTAACCAATGGCATAGCCTTCCACCTCCAGTTCGAAAGCCAGTTTAGTTAGGGCATGTAAAAAAGTAAAAAAAATAAAAGTGCAAAACAGACTGAAATGGAATGTACATCCTGAACAGTGAAAAGTCTGTCCACAATGTTTGTTTTGGAAAATGAAATGATACGGGACCTTTAAAGATAAATTAAATTTTCATATCGCCCATTCCAACGTGTATGTTGGAAAGTTACAGTGTATTGCATACATGACATCAGGCGTGTGCACATGCATGCACGCATATGCACACACATATACACACAATTTAGCATCATTCAACCATTCATGTATATACGTTTTTAAATGTTCTCTTATTTTTACTTCTGTAAAACAATGTTTCTATATTCCAGTTTGAAATTTGCCCTGTAATGTATTTAACATTGATTTAAAAGCAATTTCTGGTTTATTGTATTTACCCCTTAATATTTGAAAATTGACGGTTTTTGTTTACAAATAAAACAAAACTAAATAAGGCACAGTGGAAGCAATATAAATTACAAAGCAATTAAGTTCTGTAAACTAAATTAGAAGAATGAGGCAACATTTCTGACCTAAACTCTAATTAAACCCTATATAATAACACCACTACCATTATCTTTCAGTAGTGATACAATTTACCAATAACTTAAAATGTATTTACCAGTATCCCAGTAGAGAACAGATATCCTTTCTGTATAATAAATATATTTCAGGTGTAGAGGCTTATTCGCTTCCTTCATTTGTAGGGCCTGGGTTTTGTACAAGCAAGTGGTTTTCAGATAATAATCAGTGTGTTTTAATTATGCCTGTTCATAATTCACCATAGAAAGAAAAAAACTGTTACTGTACACAAGTTCCCTCCGTTACTTCTGTCTGTTAGAACTACTGTACTAATGTTCCACAAATATGTCACAGAGTCGCAAATAACAGAAGTTCACGGGTACAGTAGATTACAAGGGGCCAGTGAGGACTGTGTCTTTGTATGGCATTCATCAAGTAGATTCCAGTGCATTGTCTTCTCTTTTGGCTCGTAGATTAAAGTCCATCATTTGTTGTGGTATTAATGTATCACTGCTTTTTTATTTCAGTAAAACTCAATTGTTTTATGGGCGACCCAGAACCTCAGTTTCCAGCCCAGCTTATTTGTGTGCGTGTGTGTGTGTGTGTGTATGTGTATGTAGAGAACATGAGAGTCTATAAGTGCTGACAGTGGGGTAGAGAAATGACAGCCACTTAGCAATCTGGTGGGGAGAGGCATGCGGCTTCAGACCCAAACATTTGTGTAATGCTGGTTATAACCATTATGTTCATTCTGAATGCAAATCAACCTTCAGTTCAGTGCTTCATGTTCTGTTGTCCTTGGACAAGGAATGCATCATCCAGTTCACCTTGGTCTTCCAGCTCTCTCGCAAGGCCTCATTGAACTTTACTTTAAAACTCTTCAGTGCCTCTTCCTCCGATTTCCCCAAAGCCAAAGAGTCCTTTTGAAAAGAGGACAAGAAAGCCAAAATGATAGTCACTAACTGTACAACCATCATCGTAGTGAGAATTATATCTACAACAATCCTAGCGTCGCCACTTCCACCCCTTTTGTACCTTTAGATATTGGATGTCTTTGCTGGAGGAGAGCTCAGGCAGTCCTGCTGCCTTCATCATAGAGAAGAGGTTGACGAACAGAGTCCCATTCCGACACAGGATCTTATAAGCATATTCACAGTACTCCCTGAACCTGCCAGCCAAAATAACAGTGGTGTCATCACAGAGATAAGCAGAGGTTTCCGCTGTCTTCACACTTCATTTACAAATCATTTTATATACAAGTGTTTCGGGTATACCGCTCAAACTTCTCATTGTTGTTGGTCCGTCCTTGTTGGATCACATGGACAAAGTCATACGTCAAGATAAAAGGCACTCGTTCCCTGTTGATCCCCAATTTCCTCTTGAAGTTTCCCAGGAAGTGGCCAAAGTCAATGTGGAACAGCTGATAAACAAGGAAGACAGTAAGTGGTAATGAAACTGGCTGCTCTATACGCAGCGGTTCCCCTTCTGACCCGGGCAAACGGAGCAGTTTCTTTGTTCGCAATATCCATTGCAAGCAATGAAAAAGCAACATTTATTTTTATTAACAGCCAGGCATAAAAATACTGTCTTTATTTGGCCACTAAACCACAAGGCCCCTACACCACCACCATACATAGCAGTGACAAATGTACTATGAAGAAGAAATAAGTTATGAAATACTGTTAAATTAAAAATAATTTTCAAACCTCTTGACATTTATTCACAATGCCGTAAAAGCATAGCCTTGAGAAATCAGAATGGTCTCGCTACAATTTAGTTTCAGTATCAGACTAGAACCCTTCAATGCAAAATAGCAGAAGTGCTTATTTCCCATTGTGGTAGATTACATAACATTATTTATTTAACATTAAATTACAAACAATACCGTATTTGTTTTTATAATAAGTTACATACACATATATAGTACATACAATTCATTTATCAGTTTTCTGTCTAATATAAAACAAAAAAAATGCGGTAAATCTCACCTGCCCAGTTTCTCTGATCATGATGTTGTCGTTGTGGCGATCTCCAATGCCCAACACATAAGTGGCTACACAGTAGCCAGCACAGGACAGTGTGAATTCCTCTATGACTTCATCAAGTTTATCCCTGCTTAGAAAAAACCAGCAAAAACAAATGTGTGTGGTAAACTGGTGCACCGATATTCTTAAAGTTGATTTTTGTCAATATATTAGGTATGGATAAACATAGTAGGCATAGGTGTGCAGATATGTCCGTTATAAATACACACAGACTAGAGATGATTCATGACATTTCCTCAGTTGCATTAAATATTAATATTTAAAGTTCCTGAGTCAGATAAATGATTCACTGCCGTGTCCTCTCTCATGGGCTGGTGTGGATGTGTTAAGCCATCACACCTCCTTATTGCTATTGCAAGGTTTCACCATTTTGTTTGTACGACCTCAATACCTTTTGACATTAACTTTATTTGGTAACTATACATGTTATCATCATCATCATCATCATCTTCATCTGCACACTATTACACAAAGGCCGTGTTAGAATTCATCACATTATCTGACAGCAACAAACACAAATACAAATAAAATAAAATATCAATACAGAAAGTTACAACAGCTAGCTTTACATTAATATTATTATCCATGACACTCACTCAGGATTTTTAGATTTAAGCCAGTTGAGCAAAGCGTCCTTGTTGAAAGCAGCGGTAGCAGCACTGTTGCTGTTGTTGCGTTGAATATTTGCAATGGTGTCCGAGTTTTTCACAACCTCAATGAGCCCCATCTTATTCCCAGTGGACAAACAGCCATATGGGATCATCCTGTAAATACAGGCCATCACCTGGTTGCCACCAAACAACAACATATCGTGCTTCTCTGCTGACCGGGCGGTAGTGACGGCAGGACATACCTGAGATCGAGGCCCTCTTTCTTCCATAGGTTCTCCATGAGCTGGATCATCTGGAGGGTAAGCATGTCTTGCCGCAGATCTGGGAATGAGAGAGATGACACTCTATTAACCCCCGAGGGGAGTTCAGAAATATGAGAAGGAAAGGAAAATAAGTACAATTCAGTAAAACAGCACCTGGTATTTGAGATGAGCAAACCCTCAAACCTCATAATATCTGGCCTTGCTCATGTTAGGATTGTGCCAGGGTGTTCTCTAGAAAGTTTGGGCCCCACAAGACCAGTTCTTTTAATATAGCAATATTTCTGTTTATGTGTGTGTATGCGTAGGTGTGTGTGTGTGTGTGTGTGTGTGTGTGTGTGTGTGTCAGTGTGGGTGTGTGTAGGCGTACAATACATGTGGGTTTATGTGTGTGGGTGGGTGTATGCATATGTGTGTGTGTGTGCACGTGTGTGTGTGCACGTGTGTGTGTGCATGCATCTCACCATCGCCATTCTTGAAAATAATGCCCACCATGTCCCCCTGCCACTGGTTCTTGTACATCAGCCAGAGGGGCTTCATCTTAGAGTTCATGAACCTGCATCTGTCCGCGCTGCAACAGCACAAGATGTTTGGCACACACGATTAGCCTGGAACCTGAGCGGTTGCATTGTGATGACTTGTGAGAGAGCCTGACTGGCACCAACCAGATCTCATTGAGGATGATGCTGGGGTTAAGCGGCGACAGCAGATCTGACAGGGCCTCGAGGTAGGACTCCTGCTTGATGCACACTTTAAGGTCCTCAGCTGTCATCTTCTGCGAGCCCGACTTTACAAAGTCACTCAGGGACCTCATTTTGCTCAAAGCCTCGTTCTGGATGGAGAAGAAAAAAAGAAAAAGTCTGGTACAAGCAAAACCACAGCATCCGTTAGGGGCTGTACCTGTCGTCCAGAAGCAGCAGACATACCTGTTTGGTTAGGCTCTTAATGTGGTAGATGTTGCCCCTGCAGTAGGCCTCCAAAATTAGGCCAAAACGCAAACTCACAGAAGCCACATGCATCTCTGACCTTCAGTGACGAAGAAAAATAAAACGACAAGAAGTCAACGTTTCCACTCCAGCCATGGAAATAATGTATTATATGCTGCAATCTACTGGAACGCACGCCTCTTACCTGAGGTGCCAGAACAGAAAGTGTCCAATCGTCTTATTGGACAGAGCCCTCTCCAGCAGAAAGGTGCTCAGGTCACAATCCAGATACGACTCGTACTTCAGCACCTGGACCAACTGCAGAAGGTACTGTAACAGCTCATCATCGCTGTGGACAGACAGACAGACAGACAGACAGACAGACAGGCTCGTGACGTGAAGCATAGTAGGACATCAACTGCAGCTACAAAAGGGGCTGTGGGCAGGACTGCAGAGCTGTAGATTTAGTGTAATTTGTTAAGATTTGTTAAGATACCGCTACAGTGTCAGCAAGACAAATGCTATGTGAGAGTACGTGCTCCGATTGGTACCTCTTATTTAAGACAACTTAGATTAGGGTGGCCACCTTTTCAAACCCCCAAACCGGGACCCTTGAGTGTACTCCCCATTAATGCACATGCATATGTATATGTATGCTCGTATGCACGCGCATACACATGCTCATAGGTAATGTCGTTCAGGATTGGGCACAAGTATTTCAGCGCTTAGCACACCTAGTGACACACTTAGTGCACGTTTCAACATATTATTTTATCTTTCAGAGGTGCGTTGTTTTCCAACATGCATTAAGAGTGTCAGGCCAACAACAAGCAGACTAGGAAGTTGATTCATAGTTCAATGGTATGGTTACAATGTAGCAACAGCCTTGACAGCAACATACATATTAGTGTTGAGTTCAGGTTGAATTTGTTACTCATTTCATCATGTGTGTTTTTTCCGCTCCCTTGAGTTTTGATGAGATCTGTTGCAAAGCTGTTCTTCACAGTTGTTCGTTTGGCTCAGACTTGTATGTGGCAACATAACAGTATTATTAGAATTATAATTGTGGTGAAAACCGGGACAATTGGATAGTGAAATTAAAAAACCGGGACAATTTGATAGTGAAAATAAATAACCGGGACAATTTGATAGTGAAATTAAAAAACCGGGACATTTGATAGTGAAATTAAAAAACCGGGACATTTGAGTGTTTTAAAGATGTTTGTCGGGACTCTGGACACCCAACTTGAAACCCGGGACGTCTAGTCACCCTAATTTAGATATTTCAACACACGAGAAGATTTCTGATCAATCAAGGCCTCTTGTGGTGGATCTGCTTTGCCTGTTAAGGTGGGGTAAGCAATTGTAAGCTAATACACTTATAGCAAATATCAGCAAATATCTCCTCACGGTCAATATTAGCAACAGTGGCTCTCGTCTTAAATTCCAGAGACAGCAGGTTTAATTAATTCAATGCATGTTGCAACAGGATACTGGGAATGTCATAAGGGGTGGCTTGGTAACAAAACTGGCTGCTCTATACGCAGCGGTTCCCCTTCTGACCCGGGGCAAGTACCTGAGCTTCCTGAGGCATCTGATGGTGAATGCACGGACTGCTGGGTCTGGGAAACTGTAGTCTAGGAGCTCCAGAGCATGGAGGGCAGGGAGTTCAGGCCATTTCCTCAGTAGATTCACCATCTGAGAAGAAAGAGATGTTTATTAGAATTGGTTAAGTAGCGTAATATTAAACTGTCGTGAATTTTGTTTCTTGACCGCCCTCCTCATGAGGGGGAGGAGAGGTCCTGAGATGAAAGCGTTTGGCACATTCTCACTCACAGTGAAACCCATTTATTAAACATATATTTAGCGTTATGGTGTCCTGTGAGAATGGAGGCTAAACTTTAACTTTAAATGTACCTGTTAATCTATCCCCTGGCAACCTAGTTCAATACACTGTAATCTTCTGACACAGAGCTGTGAAAATAGCACCCTTTACAGTACTGGGCCATGACCGGTCATTGTTTATATGCCTACAATTGGAGATGTTTTATAAATACTTTTACAACATGCACAATAGTGGTGTTATTAAGAGATACTGTAGGCTGAAATGAAAAACTAATTTGTAGCATGGGTTTATGCTGTACGTAGTCAGCTCTGGTTCTACACACACTGTCAGAGGATGTTTTTGTCTGCTTCCAGGCAAATGCTTTCTTCATGCAGACGTTGATTGGTTCGGGGGAAAAACAGACGCAACCAGTTGTACTCTGTAGCGTTCCATTTAATACAGTTGGGTAGGAATACATGACACCTGTTACTTTATCCTTATGTAATGTGCTGAGTGTGAACTAGAGAATGATCTCATTTTGTTTTTACCCGATACATTACTGGGTATCATATGCGCCTAAATAATAATCACAGTGTTTGAATAATAGCTTCTAGTGGTTTTTGCATACCTGCACGACATCCTCGTGTTTGTTCCACTTGGTGATGAGGAGCAGCTTGGACAGATTCTCGGGGTAGAGCTCTCTGATGTCTTCTCGCAGTTTCCACAGGACCTCCTTCTCATCCTCGAATATCTCAGAGTTGTTCTTGTTGTCCAGTATTTCCCGGAGCTTCATGTACTAGTTAAAATGATTAAATGTACTAGTTAAAAGGAAACACCAGCACTTGCTCAGAAGCTGGACTTTAAAAAATGTATAATGGCAAGATTAGATATATATGAATATTTAAAATATATATATTTCTTACGTCTTCTTTAGTGGGAAAAGTGATGTCGCCATTGTCTTCCTTTTCAGTTATCTTAAAATAGACAGCACATAACAACTGAAGCAAAGGTCGTAGTCAAAACAGCAACATGTACTGACAGAGATTGGGCTTCTCAGGTTCCAGTACCTTCTCGAGTGGAGGGTAATACAGAGGGTGTGGTCTGATGTTGGGGAAGCGAATGAGCAAGGCAGCAGCATTGTCCATGTTGGGATTCTTCTCGACCGTACCCATTGGGTTCAGCAGCTCGCTTTTGTCATCTGTGGGTGGAAAACAAGAGACATTCACCCAACAGACTTGTCTAAGTGCCACATTCGCACCTATACAACTGACAATACTGTACAGGCAGACATTTGATCCACAGTGTGGACGGAGACTGGATAGGCAGACAAATAAGAATGTGTAGAGAGATTTGGTTAATACTTTGTTTCACTGCGGAAAGGTACTGTTTTTTTGAGGTTTACCACGTGTGAAGCTTACAGCGCTTTGTGGAATTGGGGTAAACAATCGTCCCCAATGCACACGTACAATGTTGCCAGTCAGTGTGGGTTATCTGAGAACAGGGGTGTTGATGAAGATGAGTAATACTTTGCTTGTGAGACCACCCTGATCTCGCACACTACAGTCTGATGTTTCCGTGAGTATCACTCTGACACAGTTTAAAGTGTTTGTCATAAAAGGCGGTGCTAATACACTTCAATCAAACTTCCTTTCATACGACCAGACTTCTTACTTGTATCTCACCCAGTCAGAATGTCAATAAAATCAACCAGAGCACCGGTAGAAACCCAAACGTATGATTTATGCTGTCACTGGCAGCTGGATGTTGACTAGCCCCATTGTTCTACACGCTTTTGCATTGAGGGGTGCCAGACTGACACTCGTGAGATCTCACAGGCAGAGTAACACAAGCAGAAGCAACGCTCTACATACCAGGTACAGATGGCCACATGGACAACAGACACTCCCCAGTCTTAAGCTGGTCCTTGTAGTCGAACACCATGGTGTTCACCCAGGCGATCGGACAATCCTGGAGGTATAGAGACATTTAGACAGAAAAAATAATAATAATTAGGAGATCATAGTACAGTACATACTAATGTAAACATGAACATTTAAAAAAAGGAAATACATATTGCAAAACAGTTAATTACTTGTTTGTGTCATGTTATAAAGATCTGAAACTAAAGTAAACTGAAATAGAAACTGTGAGAAGAAAGCTTGCAGCCTGATGTGTTAAACACAGCAAACGGATCTTGCTTAAAAACAAATTTAACCTAACAAGAACAGCCAAAATAACTCAGCTTCCGCCTGCTTTCCTGGTGTCTGGCAGCAGGGACTTCTCTTCCGAGTAACCAAGAAGAGAAGTGGCTCACAAAGCAGAAGTTGGGCTTGTGTAGCTTGATGCTCTTCAACACACCTGAGAGCTCCCTGTTGACATGCCCATAACAGCTGCAACGCCACAAACCCAAAACTGAAGCCCTTACCAAAAAGGGGGAATTTTGGGGTTGTGGGCTGAACAACTTTATGCTGTTGGGTGTTGCTGGGTGTTATATACTGTAACCCATCGTTTACAGGAAGGTCCTTTCTTCTAACTGGGAGCACTGACAATGTCATACGCTCAGCATCTCCAGTTTGTACCGAGATTCATGAATAGTTTGAATCTCGGAGTACTGATGCAGCTAACTGACCTAACTGACCAGTAACAGTAACCAAGTAACCAACCAACTAATTTTTACTCTTTTACTTCCTGTAAAGTATTAACTGATTTATGACTCCAATATAATGTGCTATATAAATGCAGTCCATTTTACCATGTTATACATCGTACCGTAGATTTTAGTACACTACTCGCTCACATTTTATAATGTATGTATTCCTATGCTTATGTGTTACTATATGTTAACTGAAAATAGATGGACTGCAAATAATGCCATATTTTGTTTAGCCTTAAAAGGTATAGTAAAGTATAATAAGTTTGATCCAAGTTCAAATTTAGCACGCATACTCGAGAATGACTTACATTTGGGGTGGATACACACTGAGAATTAAAAACCAAAACATTTATCCACCGGCTTCAAACACACAGATGGGAGCTAGGAAATCAAATCAATACATGTACTACTATGTGTGTGTGTGTGTGTGTGTGTAGAAATGCTCAAGGACAGAGCCATGGGGAAATTAAATACAACTTTAGAATTTCCTGAAACATATATGCTAATTCCTCCCTTCCTTGGAGTGATGCAGAGATAAAAGAGCTGAAGCGGATGAACCCTTAACCACAGCCTCTTGCCGCTGCACACATTTGCACAACCAAACACAACAGCACAACACGCTAAACGCGAAAGAGGAAACAATGTCTGTTTGCATGCTAACAAATTCACCCCCACCTGTTCAAACACACACCAACACCAACACACACACACACCCATGTTCAACGCTGACATGCTGAGGAAATACTGTATATCCGGAGCTTAAGTTTAAACATTGACAGACTCACAGCCTTCTTGTTCTTCTTCTTGGTGCCGCGTGGCTTCTTGTTCTTCTCAACGACGGCGTAGAGCGCCAAGCACAGGCGGCTCATCCGGGGCAGGTCGGCCACGTTGATGTCCAGCTCCAGCCGCTGGTCCCAGATGGGCTCGGTGCACATGTGCACTTCTGAGCTGATCGCCACCTTGCACAGCAGTTCGTTGCCATGGAAAAGACCTGCCTGCACCACAAGCTGCAAACAAAACAGCACACACACACACACACACACAGACAGACACCACTGATTAGATATGGAATCACCCCCCCCCCCAACCCCTTTGGTTTGAATCCTGGGTCATTCATCAACTGAGGGGGATTTTTTTGTGGCCATTTTTCACAGTTTTCTGAGTCACACAAGGTGGCACAGTTAGTGAATTCACTTTGTCGACATTAAAAGGTACTATATGAATCAAATAATGAAGATGATGATGATGATGATGATGATGATCCGATATGTAAGCATGTTGTAGCTTTTTTGCTTTTTGTTTATCTGATATTAACCGTATTTTCCGTACGGGTTCTGCAACACTGTATTGCGCAGAATCTGAATGTTTACTAAACAGATGAGTGGATATTCTCCATTGGGGTGTGGCTTCCATACAAGGCCGGCCAGTTGCAGACCTGACTGATAATTGTGACAGTGCAAATTTAGCAGTGAGTCACGATATGGACTAAGGCACAAGCCGGAAGCTTGCTAACACTAAATAACCTAAACAACTAACAAAGTTAGTTATGAAACCCAGTTGTCAAGGAAGACAGGCAAACATTAACCCAGTGCACGACTCCGGATTGTTCCTGTTTGCCTCAGTTTAAAATGCAGAAAATTACATTTGCCTTTGAAAATGGAAGGAAACCAAGTGTAACAGTTAGTGTATTTATATTGTCTAGCAAACAAAGTGCACCACCACACCCGAAACTAACTGTGCAGACAGAAAACCAATGTTAAGCTAGGTCAAGACCTCATCGGCAATAGTAACAACATCCATCTCTAAAAAAAAAAGAAGGTGCATTTAAAGGCGAGACAAAGAGCATACAGCCTGGCCTTTTCTAAGAATCTAGGTCCGTGAAAGTCAGATAGGCCCTCCCCACTTCCTGTTTTGAAGCTTCAACCAACCGCCATGATGAATTATGGGAAACGTGTGGTGTGGGTCATGTGACCCCCATCATAATGCCAGAAGCTCTGCTGTTACAACTGAAATTGAGATATTGGTAAACAAGTAAATGCTACACTTCATTGAGCAGCAATGTCAGAAAAAACCCACACAAAACCACACCAACCTTCATTCCTTCATCTGCATTGACTCTGCTCCCTTGCATGAGGTGAATGTAGAAAGGCTCATTAATGGACCACAGAGAGGAGGTGTTCTGCTGTTCACAGGGAGAGAAGACATGTTAAGTGTTCCACTCAATGGAATTCCACTACTTCCAAAATAGAAATAAATAAAAGCAATTAAAAAAATAAATAAAATAAATGCTAAATTGAAAAGGAAAATGAGCATACTATAAAATAGTATTTAATATTACAATTACAATTATTTAAATGTATTTATGGGTAAAGAATTGGAAAGAAAAAAATTATGAAAAGAATGGGTCTTTTTTTTGTTGCATTAGCTTAGTAGACTGATTATGCACACACATATACATACTGTATACACATACATACAGTATATATCTTTTCCACACACCTATATATATATATATATATATATATATATATATATATATGTGTGTGTGTGGGGAAAAAGAGAATTAATCCACGATACAGTAGATGTTCAACGCTTGCCAAAGTTCATCAGCTGGTTCAGACAGCACATCTGAGGACATTCTCTGTTAATGACAGATGATGGAGGAAGGCTGCAACATCAGCTCCTTACCTTCTTCAGGGGAAGTGGGGGAGGTCTGGAAGAGGAGCGAGATTTGGTCACCGGGTTAGCTATTCCGCTCTGCTCCTTTTGGTATTTGGTTATGGTGGAACAGTGCACCATGGTCAGGTGAGGTTTCTCACCACTTCTCAAACAGGAGAAAATGTACTGAGGACAGGAAGACGGACAGACAGAAAGGCTATTATTATTATTTTTGGTACCAGTTCAGCCATCACTGTCGTGACATTTCCCAGCGTCCCAATGTCCTGCACTGACTGAGTCCTGGAGGCTGTTCATTTGCAGTAGGTTAATGCAGCTACAATCTCATTATGTGTGGATGGATTGAGTCGTCTGCTGCAGGGCTGGAAGACAGATATGAGTCACCCTTGCAGGTAGCAAAGTTTCACAATCAACAACAGCCTGAAACCTGAATCAAACAACTCCTGATCTGACGACTCGTCTCTGTCCAGTTGACGACGGTGCTAAAGAGGAAGCTCTAACGTGAAAAGAGTCTGCCAAGACAAGTAGTTTAACCCTTAGCAATGGCACGTTGGTTCATTTAGAGCCCTACAGTGAAAAGAGTCTGCCAAGACAAGTTTAACCCTTAGCAATGGCACGTTGGTTCATTTAGAGCCCTACAGTGAAAAGAGTCTGCCAAGACAAGCTTAACC
>JAODUG010008329.1:0-26946 GCA_027564795.1 Aphredoderus sayanus | reverse complement strand
GTCTGGATCTTAAGCCCCCCCCCCCACACACACACACCCCTCTCTCTCTCTCTCTCTCTCTCTCTCTCTCTCTCCCCCCCCATCTATGATTGTGAATATCCCCGCACCATATGTTGCTTTGTCTGTCTTTGAGAATGTGTTTGTCAATGATATTCTCCTTGGGATAGATCATGTCTGACATCCACAGCCCAGATGTTGGCTGTTTTTACTGTATCAACCCCTCTGCCTGGAGAATTCGGGTTACAGGCGTGCGTGCCAGCGCAAACACAGTACATGCACACTCGGATGCGTGTCTGTGGCTATATAATGCATGGAGGTGTTTTTAAATATTACATGAAAGCGGGGGAATAAGGTAAATGAAGTATGAACCCTTCCTCTCAGTTCCTCTGTAACATTGTTGTCATAACCATAGACAACTCTCCACTGGTTTCCATCAGTGGACACTGAACTGCAATGGGTGTGTTTTTAGTCTTCCGTGTTTTCTCTCTCTGTCGCGCTGTGTGTGTGTGTGTGTGTGTGTGTGTGTGTGTGTGAGAGAGAGAGAGAGAGACGAGGTCTGTAGTGAAAGCCAGTGCCCTCGGGCATGGTGTGTTCTCGCCCGCCCCAGTTCCCTACCTTCCACCACAGGACCAGACAGAACATCAGAGAGAGAGAGGGAGAGGGGGAGAGAGAGGGAGGAAGAGGGTGGGAGAGAGGGAGAGAGAGAGGGAGGGAGACTGACGCCAGCATGACGCCAGTGTTTTCACCCCACCACACGCACATCTCTTACTCTATAACCTGAGCACGAACGTTGTGCACAAAATATCCTAAATGAGGACAGATGCACTCGTACCAAAAGTTCTATCCTGCATAATTGATGTATTTAAGGTGATTTTCTTTATTTTTGGCATGTACTATATGAACTAGATGGCGATGAAAGGCCTATTGAAACGGTATGTCCTTTGCTAGGCTGTGCTACTTTCAGCAAATCAAAGGATGTGATTTCTGTTTTGCTGGATTATCTCATGCACTAACAGGTGTTTGTGACAAAAATTGTTATTCTTTGCAATATTGCAAGGTTGTGTTGGTTAAGTACATTTTTGAACACTTTTTCCAAATGGTTTCTGCGTGGGTGGTTGCCTGCCATAGCAACACATTGCCTCTTACAGAAAGTATTTGCATAGATTTTCCCCTTCATTTGCCTGCAACAAATTTGTGACATTTTCCAAATAATTATGATACGGACTTTGGAATCTATATTGCCGGTGATTCCAGGAGTTGTTGCTCGCACGTCACTATAATCATCTGGGGTCCAAAGAATGAGCGTACATAACAACACGCTCATGTTGACCTTTTGCATGATTTGCTCTATCTCTGCACTGGCTGTCTCTGGAGGTGAGGCAGAGCAACAGCTCACTGTGTATGGTCAATATAAGCCTTCTGGAATTTAGAACTGTGATCTGCATGCATGTATTCTGTTAAATGAGTGCTTCTACAGTCTATGAACATGGCTTTCTAAGGTCTGCCATTATATGTAATCTCGTTTGATTTCACACCCCCTTTTGCACCTTTCCTCAAATGCATTATAACTTGTAGCAATATAGCAACTGTAGCAATGTGTGTGTGCGTTGGAATTCAGGTTGAATTTAGTTTGTCCAGAGAGTAGAATAACAGCTTTCCTTGGAGTGAAAGTAGTCACAATTCAGGCACCGCAATATTTGGTACAGATTGCTACAGAAGTACTGTAGGGCGCCTTGCCTTACCGTTAATGTGTACACACACTTTGTAACATGTCTAGCTAGTGACTGTTGTCACTTGTTGTAAAACAATGCTTTGCTAATGATGACTGAAATGTTTTGCTGCTCCTGCTGCTGATGACAAATGGGCTTATTGAGAGTTGGTTTGGGTTAAACATTTGCTAAATGTTGCCCCTCTCTCTCACTTTGAAGCACTGTCTTGCCACAGTCTTATCTCCACTTTTGCACATGCTTGTTTAGTCGTACACGACACCGCCTCCTCCCCCCACAAACCCCCACCACTCTCCATGTTACGTAATCCCCGGTAACATTACCCTCCTTCCCTCTGCGTTGCAATACAGCGCGCGGTGTCGAGTCAGCCAATGCAGAGGCGGGCTGATTAGCGATGCCTGATCCGGGCTGACCTCTC
This sequence comes from Aphredoderus sayanus, assembly GCA_027564795.1. Lineage (NCBI taxonomy): Eukaryota > Metazoa > Chordata > Actinopteri > Percopsiformes > Aphredoderidae > Aphredoderus > Aphredoderus sayanus. Next base: position 24,801 of record JAODUG010008329.1, on the reverse strand, counting down.
AGCCATTGCTCGGACCTGGCTCTTCACACTGCAGTCCTTACACAGGTGCTGAATAGCACCTATATAGCCCCCCCCACACACACACACACATTCCACCTTTGTTTGTCCACCCACTCCAACAAAACAACAAGCGAATATATGTAACCCTTTGTCAACCTATTCCTTGTTTGTTCTGTCAATGTCAACTTTATTCATATAGCACATTTTTAAAACAACCATGGTTAACCAAAGTGCTGAACAAAGTAAAGGCCAACAAGATAAAGCAAATCTATAAAAACATATGTAAAGGGAAAAACAAACAAAGAATGACAACACAGACGTTTGTAAACATGAGTTGTAACAGACAAAAGGACAACATAGACAGTAGTACAGGTAAGGGAACCAAACACAAGTTCAGTGGCAGGTCAGTTCCAGTTGACAGCCAAATAAAAATAATGTGTATTTATCATAGACTTAAAAGCATTCAAGGTTCTGTGTCGTCAGTCTCTGTCTCCACGACACAATATCTGGTATCTGGTCACAGCATGCTATCTCGCAGGGGGCGTCTCCATTTGCAGCGTTTCACTGTCGATGGAACAGGGCGGGGTTGTTGGAGACAAACGTGTTGGCCTTTGTCTTGCCACCCCATGTCATTGCTTAGCCTTGAAGCCGCAGAGGAGCCCTCAAGTGTCTGCATCCATTAACAACCGTGTGCTACTTTTGATTGACAGCTATAACCTTGGCATATCCATACCTCTGTTCGCATTAATCTCCAGTGGATGATTCCCAAAGTAATAAGGTCCAAATCTAAAGTGGAAGCCCAAGCTCTTAAAACAAGCCGAGCCTTTTGACCCTTGTGTGCGAGTTAAGTTTTTCTTCATTCCACAAACGTTTTGTTCTCCCACCTACCCACTGAGAGCTGTGTCCCATGATGCTCTAGGAGGCAGGGCACTAACCAAACGCTGACGCAGGGAGGCTGTAATCACCACATTGTTCCCCCGGCAATTAGATTAGGTAGCTTCTAATGTCTCGAAGCAGGTGAAAACACATTTCCCATGAAAAAATAAATAAGACAAACAATATTACCCCATAAATCATCAGCCACAAGACAAGAGTGACTTAGCTTCATGATTCCTAACAAGGTGTGGCTTCATAAATCAGTACTAGCAGGTTCATGTGTTTGTCCGACCTTGTTTCTATTTTATGTGTTTACGTCAACTAAAACATGTGAAAGAGATTAAGACCTTCCACATAGGTTTCCCGCAGTTAGGTGGAGTCATTTTCTATGTATCTGACTGCAGACTGGAATAGAGGTTACTCGCATCAGACTTTGAGGAGATGTATGCCTCTCTGAATATCCGTCCTTCCCTACCAGTGTTCCCGCTAGCAACGGATTCCAGCCAGACAACCCGGCAGCTCCTCCTCGTCTTGACAACTGCTTGGAAAAATGTATTTATTTATTTATTTATTTTTATTCCCTCCCTTTCATTTTCCCTTTTTCCCTCGTCCCCTCAGTCGGCCATGGCAGAGGCATGGTCTGCTAGGACACAAATGGCTTTTTGATTGACACGGAGAGCACTGTGCCACTGGCAGTGTCAGCCGTCCTCAGAGACCAGAAAAGGAGGTGGAGACAGATGCTGATGGTCTTAGCTGTTGTTGATTGTTCCCTTTGTGGCTTTTACCCCCTCCTGCCTCCCTTCGTTCATATCTCCTGGGTGCTCTCAATCCCCCCCGAGCCAGCCCCCTGAGTGGCCAGTGAAGGCCAACTATCATTGTCTCAATGTTACTAAGTGAGTCAAAGTATACCTTGAATAGTGTTAGAGAGTGATGTACAGTAGCTTAATGCTCTCTACAGTAATTTTGACCACTCTTTAAGTGTGCTTGTTCGGCTCCTGCCAAGCTTCCCCCACTTCAGGCAACACATTTTGAAGGCTTTAACCATTACTGCTTTCTAGTCACTCTATCACAATCACAATGATAACGAGGACAATCCTCATTACCATTGTGATTGGTGCCTTTAAAGCGTTAAAATCCGTTTTGTTCTCTACTCCCCTTTCTGTATATTCCCTAGGTTGTTATTCTGTACCCACCTCATCTAACTAGTCAGTGTTTTCACTGTGAACAATGAGCTGTGGCAGAAGTTTTGGGTTCTGGGGACGTTACAGCACAGTCAAGAAATGCAACATAAAAAAATATAATAATTGGTCTTTGGATTTGTATTTAGAAAAATCTTTCTCATGCATGTCATTGTGAAATTTGCTGCACAAAATATTGGTGAATTTGCATTTTGTCATGCGGTGTTAGTGGAAGTTTGTTTTCGAACCTAGTAGGAAATCAGTCCAGTCAGCGTTTCCCCTCACATGCTTCGCCTCAAATGCACAGGGAATTATGTGATATTAGCAATATTACAAATGTAGCTCAATATTCATCGACCGGAATGCCATGTCATGCCCCTCTTAAAAATGTGATAGATTGTAGTTATTGCTGTTATTGATTTTAATAACCAGGCTGCTATCTAAAGTGGTGTTCTCACTCCGCTATCATCTGGACAACAACAAAAGGATCCATAAACTAATTTAGCTGGAGTTTACTGTGCTGTCTTTCAGTTCATTTAGGTATTTCATTAATAGCCGGACTTTGCTTTAATATGGTTTGTTTTTCTCTGTGAAAGCTTTGTGAAACCTAGACAACGTAGGCTGATGCGTGCTCTTGCTTAACATCCACCTACCCACGCCTGCTGTCAACCAGTATGTCCATACGGGAGAGTTACTGTACTCTGGGACACCCTGTGATTGACAGTATAACTGAAGTCCGTGGGCAAAGAACAGGCTGTTGCAACAGCAAAATCTTCCTTTAGCATTTGCTATACACATGCAATTAATCCATTGTGATACAGAAACATGATGCAGGGTTGCCTGTGACCTGCTCTAGGTGGTCATTATGTGGCTAGGGGTCTTTCATTACTCAACGTCGCAGACCCCTTTCACTGTGTGGTGGTCCTTTTTCATGTTATACTCCAGAGACAAAGGAGCAGACTGGAACCATGGCAGGCAAAGGTCTAGCCATCAAAACAAGTAATTTTGCATGATTATGGCTAGTTTTCAGTGAATTGCCTGAGGGAAGCACTTGGTTTGTGTGTTGGGCATCTTGTCACACATGACTCTGATCAAGTGGGAGATGTTCACTGTTGGATTACAGTCGGATCAAAGCATTCCTTACATGACACAACACTTCCCCGTACAAATTGCTATCTGGTTTCAAAGAACTGTCAAGTCTTCCAGAGGATTCACATCGTCTGTCACTGGAAAAAGGACACATTTGTTTCGACAACAGTCCACTTAAAATGTCCGGCGCAGTCAGCTGAAAGAAACCCCGCAGCATGAAGTCTGTCCATAATTGACTGCTTTGGTTTAGTCGGCTACTATTGGTCATTCACACAGGGCAGTGCCAGCGCTTGCTGCAAGCCGCTCACTACTACGACCACTCCACCTTCCTCCTTTCTTTCTCTCATTGAATGCTTTAGAAGTCTTCCAGTTTCCTGTCTTTCACCCAATTCTCCTCGTCCAATCCTTTAATTGTCATTAACTATTGTACATGCGTTCAGAGTTCCGTAGCAGGGTAGTGACTGACGGATTGATTTTTACATCGATGTCTGGGAACGCAGGGTTCATTAGTTTAGTTTTTGTATATCTTTTAACTGAATGCTGTTCTTGATGTCCTTCAAAGCATATCTCTTGTAATGAGGCATTACAGGCTGTTGACTGGACCTGCGCTGGACAGCCCTGCTCTTGTGTAGCGGTTGTAGCAAGCACATATAAAGTATGCCTATATTAATTTTTTGCTGCTCTCTTTTCGCTCTTTCGTCTTTCCTCCACATAATCCCCTCCAGGCCAGGGGCCAACTTAGTTTTGATCTCCTCTTTAAATGCAGCTAATGGGGGGTAGTGGGGTATAAGAATTAATAGATGGTAACAATGATATAACTAGCCTCCTGCCTGAATTTCCACCTTAGACTTCTATTTTGTTCTTATTGTGTTCCCTCGTGTGCCAACCCCAAGCATCAATTGCCTATTGATGAATGGAAAAACTCATTAATGACCAGCAAGCAGGTTTAATGGTGGGGAATCACGCATGTTTGCCTGACCATTAATGGCCTTGGCCATTTGAGAAGCCGTTTGACCGTTCCCCACCCTGCCTCCGATGGACGGCAGCTTGCCTCTCGATGGTGATTCATGATCTCATTGGTCGGTGTGGGGAAGTGCTCACATGCACGTGCTCAAACCTGATAGCACTCTCCCCTATCTCAAAGTGTCAAGTATGAATCCTGTGTTTACTCCTCATGCACTTATTTTTTGCTCTTAGTTCTCATGCTCCTTCTACATAAAACAAAAAAACATACATAATGACATAATGCTGCAGTTGTTCTATTTAGAATATTGGCTGCTTACAATTGCTGGTGTATGACCTGACCAACTACTGACAAATGTACTACATGTAAGTCACTTTAGAGGCCACTGGTAGAAATAGTAACAACCAAAGCTTTAAAGGTCTGATTGCCATAGGAGCATGGCTCTGCCCTGCATCACTACGTCTCAAGAGCTTTCACTTTACCATTCATTAGTTCCAAATTTGGGGTACTCTGTTATCCATTGAAGCCCAGGTATGGAAGGATCTAACCATAGGTTTGCAGTCGGGGATAACAGTGAAAGATTGCCCATAGATTCCCATCTGAATCTACTACCGCACACTCAGTATTTCATCTAGTTCAGTCCGTATGCCAGTAAGCATGTTTAAACAGTCAGATTGTGACAGGAGGTTGTAAACGTTTATGGCGGTGCCGGTTTACGCAGCCTGCGCTGCACTGAGTGCCGTGGACAGTGATGCGCTGGCAGGCTTAGAGGCTGACCCCTCACCCTTCCTCCGCACTCTTAAAGGAGATGAGTGTTCTCTCCTCGCCTTTTTAACAGTGTCAACTCCCTCTTCCCTCATAACCTTTCCTGTTGTTTTTGTAACGGCCAACCAGTCTTTAAAAACTCCAGCCCTGGGCGTCCTTGTCAGCTTAATATTTTTCAAGGCTTTTGCCATTCTCTATTTACTGGAGTTGTTTGGCTGCACAGCGCATCTGTAAGAGTTGGATATGGAGTGGATGGACCTTTTTTGTATTTATTTCTTTATTTATTCTATTTTATACAGTATAAAAAGAGAGGGGTGACTGCAACTTCTCTGCCTGCATTGGCATACTTGGAAAATGAAACGTGCACACCACGCATCACCTCCCCCCCATCCCAATCTCCTCCACATTGCCCCTCTTGTGGGCCTGGTAGGAATCATTAGGATGGAGAGGGCTGGCCTCCAGCCCGGCAAGCTAGCTGTGCCACTAGCTATCCCCAACCCTGGGGCAGTCGATGACCCACACATCGCCAGCTATTCCTAACCATACCTAATCAAGTAATTTCCTCTTCCCCTGCTAGGTCTATCTACGCCAGACTCTTGGCCTCCATATGTCTGTGTCAAGGCCATAGCCAGGGAGGCAACATTGGAAGGGGACCAACAGCTTACATTACACATACACTTGTTGTTTTTGAGACTTGAGACTTACGTGGGCTTTCTGACATGTAATAATGTGTAGCATTGGTTAGTAAGCACCATTGTTGGTCTCTGGGTGAATGTATGGCTAATTAACTTTCCAGGTTGCTTGGCTATGATTGCTTTTCTGATGATTGATTGATTAGCACTCACACAGTTAATTTTTTCCACATGTTTCCACATGCAACTATGTTTAGTTATGATTTTTATTAATCACTCTATCGGGATACGGGGCGCATTTTGAGTTTATTATAATTTTGGGATGTTTCCTCCCTTTCAAATATATATTATAATTACGGCCCTGGTCTGTGTGTCTGTTACTATATAGCTAGCACCTTCTGTTTTTTTGGAGGGTACTGATTTTAGTTCACCTTTAATGTCGGGTACTCTGTGTCGACACTCTGAGATGCCTCATTTAATCCCAAAGTACTAGCTTTCTCAAATACAGCGAAAAGGTCACTTGTATAAGATGGTGTCAATTAGAACAGGATTAGTGTCATTGTCTGCTCTGCGCTCTTGGACTTCACATTTAAACAGTAGAGGTGGCGTCTCTGGGTCCCTTTTTGTTATCTGTGCCTTATTTGATCTGTGGTCTTTGCATGACTGCCTCTTACTTTCTCTAGAAGCAGATACACACTCTCCCCTTCCCCCACCCAAAATCACAGGCCCCATTAACACGCTATTTTACATCCTCGGCTGATCCATGCCATTAAGGGATCAATAATGCACTATTTAATTCTCATCACTCTCTTTTTTTTTTTTTTTTAAGGTGATCTATATCGATTTAACCCCAGAACCCAGCTTGCCTTTTCTTTTGTTTGTGGTATTTGTACGCCAGGACTCCCTAATGGAGGAGATAGGCTAATGGTGAACCAGTGAGGGTTAAGGAGTTGCTGCTTAAATGGCGCCTGGCAATATAACTGTTATGAACTGTCGTAGCTACTGTAGCATTTGCATACCATAGCCTACCGTGCATGGTAGCATTTAAGAATCGCTGATTCAGAAGCAATATTGAGAGATGATGGGTTTGCGTTGGAAGGGGTTGTACAGTACGGCCAAAATGTTTTAACACGCTACTCTGGACTTTGAAGGAGCAAGGATGATCTGTTAAGCTACTGTTTATTTTGGCTCATGTCCAAGCAGTGCCTGGGAGAAACCTTCCTTTCAATAAAGCAGCAGCAGTTGATGGTAACGTGAGGTGATGAGGGAAGATAAGGGAATATGTATTAGGTATGTAATACATTTTGGATTTTAGATTAAAATGTGCTTCTTCTGTTTCCCCATACTCGCTCTGTTTCACAGCCTAGGCTTCAGGAATAAACACACACACACACACACACGCTTACACATCAGTCCTTCAATCTTCTCCAGGGCTCGCTTTGATAAATGGCTAATTCTGCCGGCCAGGCAAGGAACTGTCTGCGAGAGGAGCTCTTCTCCGCTCTTCCGCTGGCGTGAGACTGACTGGGATTGCAGAGGAGGAGCGATGGGCAAGAATGACGGATGCTGTTTACTTTCGGCCGCCCAACGCCTTCACATACCTGGCCTCTTGACTGGCATTGTGCCCACATACACAGGCACACAGGCGCGCACACACACACACATCAATCTTCCCTGCATCATTTGACTTATGACTAAAGCTAGATTTTTGGTATTATAATATCCCATTACCAAACACATGCATGCTCACACACACACACACACACACACACACACACACACTTGAGTGAGCCAAGCTAAGTGGCAGTGCGCAGCCATCATAAAAACAGCCGGCTCCTTGTTGCCTAATGAGAATGAATGAAGACATGCCAAGCCATCTCCACCTGCCAGTCTGTTTTCCCTGCTCTTTTTTTCTCTCCCCCCCCCTGCCCCCCCACTGTGGAAGTCCTGCTTACATTTGCACATTGCTCGCCTTCTCGACACTCGCACACGGAAACGCACGCCAACCAACTTGTACCGCCCGGACGGGGGTAATTTGAGTTATGCGAGCTTGCTCCTCTGCAGTGTCGCTGCTCCTCCGTAATTGGACAGTGCAGTAAAAGCCAGATTTAAAGAGTGGCAGCAGTAGTGCAGTGGGAGATGATTGCAGAGCAGCGCGGCGTTTAATCCATGTCCCATGACAGGGTCAGGTACACGCGTGCTCTCGCGTGTGGGACACTGTCCTCTCAGGATCGCAGGGTTCAGTCAGTGTTGCTGTGCCCCATTTTAACTTCCACAATGCTTAATTCTTATTCATTACTAAGGAATGTAAGGTTTCCCAATATACGTGTTTGTCCCCTTACCATTTCCAAAGTGCCTTTGTGCGTGTGCAGTATTCATTTATGCATTCAACTGGCTCTATTAACAATAGGAATCCCCACGAGTTAAATGAAACCAAGTTTGATGGCCAACCCGCTGTCTTTTTTCTCAGGGTTTTGGCACTCATATGACATGTCACCTACCGCAGTACAGTTGAGTAAATTAAATCTGCTGCAGCTTTAAAACATGCCCTCGGGCCAGGTTTCACTTAAATGGTACCAAATGGCTTTGTACTTAAGAATAACTGCTGCTGTTGTGTGTATGCGTCTTATGTGTGTACACGTGTACTTGTACGTGTGTGTGTGTGTGTGTGTGTGTGCACGCATGTTTCTCTTTGCTCTTTTCCGTCCACGCAATCCCAGCGTTTATGAGATTACCCAGAGCCCATTTGTGTTCCGGCGGGAGCCAGCTTGGCTCGGAGGAGGCCTCCGCTGGGAGCCATCTGGGCTTCGCTCGAAGCGGTTTCCTCCCCGATTCTCCTTTCTCTATCCATTCCGCAGCGTTGTGACCAGGACTACATGGTTTGAATGGGATGAGGGGGAGCTGACGGACACCGTTGTGTGTGTGTGTGTGCGCGTGATGCTAAACCTCCATGTGCCTACGATCTCCACATCAACCTCTCGAGCACAGAGCCGTGGAGGAGGGGGAGCAGAGCCCTCTCTTCCCCAGGCAGGTGTTGGCGGGACGGGGTGTCTGTTCCGGGGCGTGGGTTAGAGCGAGGGGGGGTTGATGCATCAATAGGTCCCAGCGTTGTCTTGGCGAAGGGTCCGCCCTGTAAACATCCAGCACAGCATCGACACTCTCCAAACCCAGCTGTCTCCTCACCCCCAAAATTGATTCCCATCAAAAAGTATTGTACTTCAGAGTTAATTAGGGTTTCTTTCAACAGCCTCTGGGCTTGGAGCTAGCGGTGAACGGGTTTCACACTGAGCAAGGCTTGCTGCCTTAGGAGGCAGGCCGCGCACCCAACCATCATGTGACTTTCTAAATCAGAGCACTTGTCAAAGTTTCATGATGTTGCAATGCAAACCTAGGCAAATGGCACACAATTACATTCATTTTTCCATTTCACTGTTCACACATTTGTTTGGCTTAGCATGGAGTTAATAGCTATATTCATGCTAGTATAGTGTGTGGGTCAATTGTTAATGTGGACCATGATTTCAAGTGTTAAAGTTCTATATACAAATCCACATGTAGCTGACATAAAATAGTCAATCAATGTGCAGAAAAGCCAAAGTAGCAGGCAGCAGTGTGTTGTGAGAGTGAGTGATTTATAGATAATTGGTTGTGCAATTCGCAGGTCAATATGTGTGTGATTGCTAGTGCTTGTCAATCGGGGCCTGTGAAGTCCCTCTGCGCCCCAGTGTATTATTGATATTCCCCAGGAGGCCTATGCGTTCTCATTACAGTTGCATGTACAGTAGCAATGCAAGCCACTACATTCATAGTGTGTCGTCGTCAGTTCTGAGCAAATTCCCTATCCATTAGGTTTGCAGTATGTGGCAAATGAAGTTATTGACTATAAGTGATGGGGGTGGGAGAGTGCACAACCATACACGTTTCCATAATACTACAGTATTTCCCATTCCCCTATGCCTGTCCCTCTGTCTCATCGTCTCTGAATGTGACACATATTTTCTACAGGTCCTTTTATAGGGTCTGGGGTTGATTTGTAGCTGGTCCTACTAGCTTTCCCCCACATGCTTTTGATGCACGAGGCATTTATTCCCTCACCTTCCGAGCAGAGGAACGCTGCTGTGTATTTTCCTACTGAATTAGAGATGGGAAATGGGCCCTGGGTTAAGATCAGATCCACCTCCCAGATATCAGCCCAAATTGAAATTCCCTGGGAATAATTTGGAGCGCTTTTTAAGCATTTTGAGATTGAACGTCATTAGCAGTGTGAGAATGTGCAGGCCAAGAGAAACAGTGTGCGCACTACCCCTGTAGACCTGCAGTTCTGTCGGCTGTTGATATATTATTTTCATAGTACTGGTACTCCAACAGCAGGTGTCAAATTATCATGTTTTCTAGCTTTTTTTGGGGGGGATATTTGAATCAATTATCTATATAGCACTTTCCATACAAATACATGTAACACAAAGTGCTTCACACTACAAAATCATTAAAAACAATACTTCCCGTCATCCCAACCCTCCAATCACAAACGAGCACCAGGGAAAACCGAAAATCAAGCCCAAACATCCGGAGTCCCATTCCCACCACTAGTTGAGTCATTCTCCAACAATATAATCAGTGCAATTATCCACCAATTGAAATGATTTCTGGACACACGTTGGCTCCCACAGGAGGATCCCACTCATTTATCTGATTAGTAGGAAAGTCACGCAGATCCACTGTTTCCCCTGATATCCCCCACTGCCCCCATTGCCTTGTCAAATGAAATGGTCAGCTGGGCGCTGACACTTCTTGGCACATCTGTTGGACGAGCCGGGGACAATAGGGCCCTGCCTGCGTGATTAGACACACAGGGAAGCTTGTCACAGTCCACTTCAGTTCAGTTCACAGCTCCCGCCAGTTGCTCTCGAGATGGCAACTAGCTCTTTATGAGCACTCTTTACTTGAATGTCGCTGCTAGGTAACCACTGCTTCCAGTTCATGTGAGGTTGCTATTGGTTTCTATTGGTAGCTGACGTAATTAGTGTTTTTGTATGGTAGCTTTTTATAAATATATATGTATGGGAAAGAGTCTATTCGACCCCACAGCCTACGTGTCCTTATATGCATCGTATGAACAAGAGACAAGTTGAGTCTGCACTATGGGACTGATGCATATACCTGAGAGTGAAGTATGTGTTTGGGGTCTGCAGTTAGTTTCCTTTTTTAAATACATATGCTGGTTGGCTCCAAACACTGCCTGCACAGGAAATACTAATACACAGTCTAATAAATATACCAACCACATTAGGTGCTGCTTTATTGCAGTTTCACTACTGTGCTTCAGCTACAGCACGTGTGTTGTCCTCAACTGAGATTAGCATGTTGTGACCTTGTTTCTTCATTCAAGCTACGCTGCTAGTTAGATAGCACAGTATTTGCTGTGGCCATGGTCTGCTTAACTAGCCTCTGTGATTCACTTCGCCCCGTTCACTGTTTCACATTTAGGTGCTCAGTGTGGGTCTTCGCTAGTCTCGCGAGACCATCCTGATCTCGTAGCTACAAAACAACATTGGTGGTTCCTACAGTATAGACAGATGGTTCATCCAGTCACCTTTTGAAAGTGCCTGCCTTTTTAAAACAGTTTCAATGGAGGGCGCCCCAGATGGTTGTGTGCATCGAACTACATTCTGTCCATAACAACCCTCTGGTGTCATGTTAGGTCTTCATGGCTTAGTTATACAACGGCTTCTGCACTTAGAGGCTGATAGAGGAAACGGAGTGGCTGAGTTGGAGAACAGGGAGGCAAGTGCAAGAAAGCAGATTACACTGAGGCAAATTAGATATATCTCTTGGCGTCCATCTTGTCAGCGGACGGTAGGATAAGGCCTAGCCGTGTCTTAGTTTCCATGTTTGTGTTTTAAATCAAGTTAAAAGCTGTGCTTAATTGAAAATAACAATTAAATAGGCAGGCAGTATCTTCTCATGTTAGAAATGTTAAAGACAACCTTATTCGCACAATTCAAATCAGTGGAGTGTAGCTGACCTTTGGCAAACCACTCCAGACTTGATAATGCATCGTTGTTCCACAAGCCCCTCTTAAAACCTAGACGACATTAATTTGATAATTCAGAGTTTGCCCTAGGGACATATTCTTACTTGCACAGTTGCAGGAAGGTCAGACCCATTGGGCCAGGTACAAAATTGCATCCCTGGAAGTGTTAAGGATTCAGTCTAGCAATAACGTTTAAAGCCAGGACTCTCCAACAAGTAGCAGCCTGCCCCCAGAAATTGTTGGGGCCTACTAAAGGAAATGCATATGTGTCCTAGTTACTCACAGTTTGCTGCTGTTATGCTTAATCATACTGCAGATTATGTATTCATTAAAAAGCCTTTTTACTTCGCGAACAAGGCAGAGCAGTTCACAAACTAATTCCCGTTGGATTTCCCATGGGGCCGCAGGGCTAAGCGGCCTGTGTCTTAATCAGTTGATTTCTGGCTATCTCTTCAGCACACCTGCCCTCTCGCTTTCCCGCTGACAGAGTGAAAAAGGTGAATTGATCCCACACACACTCACATCACTTGTGAAACAAAATGTAATGAATAGATAATTAGCCTGAATAGGCAGATTTAGGTTATTGTCCATAACGGCCGATGTTGTGAGATCATTGCTACGTTGTCAGCAGGGTTAGCTGTTTCATTGCACTCATTTGTGAACTTAGGGGACTTGCAATTTGGCTCCCTCGTAATTGCAAATGATTTAAAAGTGTGGAGAAAAGCAGGGTGGCAATATTGGAAGTTTTAACCAAGTTTGAAACACAGACTCGACAGTAAATTAAAGAAAGTCATTGTCCGACGCTCCCTTTCAGAGTGGGAACAGGGATAAGTGCTGCAAGCCTGCACACCCTGATGCATCACACGCCATTACAGTACGGTCCAAGTCTATTTCTCTTATTCCACTTAGCTTTTCCGGTCGGCCCATTTAATCTTTCTCAGTCCTTGGCTTAACCATTGGATCGCTGAAGACCCCTCTTCTCTCCCCCTGTTGCACAGTCACTAATGTAATTCATCAGTCATGATCGTCAGTCCGACAGAGGCGCTAGAGCTTAATTGAGAATGTCAGAGACCAAAATTAGCCACGGCTTGGACGGTGGTGATGCCACCGCTTAGTCTAATTGTCTGCGAAAGATGTGCTCAACGGTAGCCAAGACTGGAGTCTGCTGACAGGGACTACCGCACCAGGGGGGTGACACAGATTGTGTGTGTGTGTGTGTAATCTGCCAAATCGATAGGGCTCGGAGGGGCTCCAATGATTTGTCGATTGTACAGAGTCTCTTGCATTAAAGAAGCCCCCCCCCCCCCCTTCTCTCCCCATCTCTAATGCAATCCCAAACCTAATCCCCGATGTACAGTACATTAATTGGGTCTCATTTCTCTAACCTTCCCAATCGCTCGTTCTTTGCCAGGTGGAAGTTGAAGTGGAGAGTATGGACAAAGCGGGGAACTTCATTGGCTGGCTGCACATCGAGGGAGTGAACCTGTCGGTGGCGCTGGTGGAAGGCGCCCTGTCTAAAGTCCACTTCACAGCGGAGCGCAGCCCCTACTACAAGACCCTGCTTGCCGCAGAAGACGCCTGTCGCCAGCGGAAAGAAAAGGTACGCTTAATTTGTTTATGCTAGCGTATTTCTGTGGTAAAAGATCCTGGGCTGTTGGGTTGACCTTGTCCAAGAGTTATTCCGCTAGACTGGATATAAAATAATCTGCATAGAATACTGTACTTCATATTTAGTACTTCCGTATAGGATGTACAGTAGGAGGTCACCTTCCAGTGGCTAACCACTAAATAGTCAGCTTGAATGTCATTCAGTGCCAGAAATGCATCATAGCTGTCCATAGACAAATAGTTGGATAGTTAGTTTCTATTATAGCCCACATCTTCGATTAAAGAGTTTCATTCCACCACTCTGTAAAGGTAAGCTAATGTAGAGATGCTAATGTGTACGTTACAGAGGCTTAGAATCTCCGCATATTTGCTGGTCTCGCCGAAGCTGGCTGTCCTCTGTGGGAGCCTTTTGATGGATGGAGGCCTCTTGCGCTGATCCCAATCTCACCCTCCATTTTCATTATGGCTCCACCAGTCGCCCCTGCCAGATGAACAAAGTGCCGGGCAGCTGTCGTCCTTGTCCTCCCCTCCCTCTCACTGGAGCACACTTTCTTGGGCACTCTCTCTCTCTCCTGACCCCTTTGTCTGTTTCTCTCTCTCTCTCTCTCTCTCTCTCTCTCTCTCTCTCTCTCTCCCCTTCCCTGCACACGTCCAGCCATACAGGCACTTTGAGAGAGGCGTCTGCTGTTCTCCCTCATATCAGCGTGATCTATGGCAGGAGTCTTGACGGGTCCACGCTCTCCGACCGCTCTCTGAATCCATCACGACCAGGGCAAGAGCCCCTATCACTTCTCTTTCTTCCATGCGCTCCCAGGGACACCAGAGAGTGCAGGTGGACGTTGATTTCAAAAAGCACAGAAAACGTATATACGCTGAATCGCAAAATAACCATCTTGTCAGTCAGTCCAGATGAAGCGAGAGTCTTGACGCCTCAGATTTGTATTCTGCTGAACCACTGTCAAAGGTGCTCGGGCTGATTGCCTAATACATAAATAAATACATAGAAATGACCAGGCTCTGATTTGGAGTAATGTAAAACAGCCCCCCTGAGAAAGCAGTCCACATGGGATGGTGATTGTGTTTGTGCCTCGTCTTGCCGGCAGCGGTGTAGTGGATCAACGGGCGGCACGTAAGGAAGCGTGTGTTGTCCCTGTGGAGTCCAGCGGAAGTGTGCGCGTGTTGGTGTGTATGTAGAAACCCGTGTTGTGCACTCTCGAGTGGGAGTGTGTGCACACAACCTCAGGGCAGATGAGGTGGAACTCGCTATTCTAATTAACCCACAGGGACTTGATACAGGAAAAGCTGAGTCCTTGGCACATTTTTTTTTTAGCTCTGTCTTTTGATGTCTTTCGCTGGCCTTTGTACGTGGGTTGAAACTAGGTAGACCTCTCTTTCTCACCCCCTCCCTCCCTCCCTCCCTCCCTCCGCCCCATTTGCAGCTATGGAAGGCACTGATGCTAGTGCTGTGTCAGTAGAGGCGGTTCTACTGTAATAGGCACAGAGGTGGTGCACACATCCACACTGCCCTCATTAACGTTTGCGTTGGAGGACCATCAGAGGCCCGGTAAAAACGGGGGGTTGAGCCTCGCCTCCCTGGCTTCCCTGGCCAAAACTGCTTAGTTGAAGTGACTTCAGTGGATATGAGTTCTTGCTGCGAGGATACCAAAGGGACCAAGTCGTCTAAATGAAGCATTCCAACATTCATTTTTTTTTGCGTGCACATATGTAGTCTAACAAACAGAAAAACTGCCATTAAAGACCACAATATAAGATACACATGACCATAACTAGATATAACATGATTAAAACTCATGTTAGTGTGGAAATGGTTTTGTTACTGCCAGCAGTTAGGCCTCTCCATGGTACCAGGTGCCCAATCCATAATCCATGCAGGAGTAAAAGCCTGACTCCTCTACTTGCTCTACTTTCAGTTCAAACATTGACTCTATACAATCGGGTAGATTGAGACACATGAACCTCACTTGAACTTCTTCATAGCTTGTTGCAAGCATTGCCCGTGTTTGGCTTTTGAATTCCTGCCCATTGGTTTTGGGTACTGTACTTGTGTACAGGGATTCCCCAGAGATGGAAAGATTTGGAATGCTGCTGCATTAACTATTTCTGTAAACAGGGCTCACTTGAAAGCATGCCAACTATTTTATGTGGAGCAATAGGGTCAGCTATTCACATCAATTCATGGATGGACAGGTTTTTCATGGGGGGAGACTGAGACTGACATTTTACCAATCGCATCCCATCAATATCAAAATGGCTATTACACTTATGTTTACTTAGAAGAAACTCTGCAGGTTTATGCAGGTAATTGAAGTAGGCTCATTATGAAGAAGGGAACTCAGCAATCGGTCCTTGACGTTAACCTGTGAAATCTTTGCCTAGCAAGGAGTTTTCTGGTGTAATTACCCAGCCTCGTAGGAAATGAACACACTGCAAATGGTAAAAAAAAAAAGCACACATCTGAGAATTCCTTTTTTTTTTTTTTTTTTTTTTTTTTTACTGAGTTACTTCTCAGATAACCTGCGACTTCCGGTATTTCAAGCACTGGTCTGGGCCTTGGTCAGGGTGAGTCTGGCATTGCTAATGGCCATTTTTTAAAGAAGCAGCCCACGGGAGAGAAGCTCCAAGACCCGCCACTGTCGTGTCTTGTTTCTCGCCAGTCCATCTCCAGTACTTGTCAGAGGACTTAATGTAGGACACTGTTGACATTGAGCCCAGTGACGTGTCCTTGGAGTACACAGTCCTGTTTTTATTTTCTTTCAGTTTTTTTTTCTTTTTTTCTTTTTTTTTGAAATCCAAGTCTGACAGACTTGCCTGTCATCTCTTGAGGATGTGCGTAAATACACAATCACTGGCCGCGGGCAGACCGTTTTCGTAATGCTAAAGAAATCACAGATTGTGATTTGCTGACAAGTGCTGTAAGCACACAGACTCTGTCGCTACGCTGCAATTTTTTCTGTGCCTATATCTTGACACATTTGCCACCAGCTTTCTCCCTTAAGGGTCAAGTAGCTTGCCTCGTAAGCCAAACCATCGTGACATGTAATCAAAATCATTCCCAATCCCACCCCTCATTCACCGTCAGTCTATTTTTTTTTGAAAGCGTGTGCATAACCCAACATCTCCCCATCGGCCAATCTGCACAGCGTCTTCTCAGCAGTCAGCACATCACACACCTGGCTAAACAGGAACACGCAGAGGACAAATGAAGATAATTGGGCTTTTAGCAAAGCTAATCGCTTGCGCTTTCTTTCAGAACCCGGGCTGTAGGAAACCTACCTCTTGTGGAATGGCTTCAGCCTATAGATTTAGGAAGTGTATTTCCTTGCCTAATAAGCATTCCTTTTGGGAAAACCCCCTTTTCCCCAATCTGCGATCTTGTCCATAGCAAGCTTCTGATGTATAGGCTGGAGTACCATTTTCTATGTCTTACAACAAGGCACACTGATGCCTAGGTTTCTGTAAATAGACTGTGCAATTACATACAAACAACCTTGTTGGTTTCCATGGATGACAGGTCCTCATCTATTATTACCATGCTCAGTGCATTCTTAAGCCCTGAAGCCACTGAAATGCTTTCAGTCTTGTTTTTATTTTCTCCCCCTGCCTCCGTCTAGCAGAGAGAACCTGTGGCAGTCAACATGGCTATGTCATGGAAAGCGCCAGAGATTAGCTTCCTTACCGAAGGTGATTTAAGTGATATTACGGCTTTAACAGGAAGTCGTTCTGTTCCGAATTTCACCCACTCTTCACTCTTTTCTCTACTTGAGGGTTATTTTAGCCAAATCCCACTGCTGCTCCTGCAAATTATCACCCTGTAACGCATGCCTCTCCAATGCCAGTCCCTGGCTCTCCTCACTCCAGCGATCTCACAGGCAGGTGTGAAGTCATTACTGCTACCTTTTTTCCCTCAAAAACAAATTCCATTAGGCGGTTTAAAGAATTTCTCCTTAATAGTGTCCAAGGGCCAACAGCATGATTACACGTCCATTACCATTTCAATCCTGCTCCCTCTTCCTTGCTCCTCAACACTGCATTTACACCACTGTAATTTTCTAATTTCGCAATTGATGGCCATCCACTATGTAAAATGTAATGGCTATGTACACATTACAGTAAGGTATCTCATGTCATATCCATTAGGTGAAGGGATCATGCCCTCATGAATACTCATTAAGGGCAACCTGCAGACTGGCCCCCAATGGGTAGAAATTACAAAATTAGATGATAGAATAGACCACTTAAAGTGTACATCTAGCACAACTTTATAGTGTGTTGTTTTCTTCCGGAGGGTCGCCAAGGTGCCCAGCTTGTTTATGCTTTGCCAAGTACTTCGTGGACTGGTGTCAGAACAATCTGTCGTGCTGCATGAACTTTGAATTCACAAGAAAGCACTTTGGCTGAACATATACAGCGTGCTCCTTCATCATATTTTAATGATAGTGGATTGCTGCCACCTCTATTACGAGATTTTGCTTCTTTTCTTTTTTTTTTTTGTCTGACAGTATTCACTTTAGAAGATAGCTTGGAAATGCAAGCTGAAGTATGAGTGAGTAAAAACATCCTGGAAGCATCCTACAAACCATGTATAATGCAAACGTTGTCTTTCAGAGTGCTGAGTCAAGGTCACTAAGTGTGTCAAAACATACCCAGTAGTTGTGTCCCATAAAAGAGTCTTTCTTCAGCAAAATAATGGACTGCTGGAATAGTAGTGTTGCCACTCTTATTCATTTCATTTTATTGGTTGTTTTTTATTGCGGATGTGACTCACCCGTGCTAAATGTGCTTTCATATAAGCCGGAACTATCCCTGGTCCACAAGACATGTGTGGCTTCAATGGTACTAATGCCAGCCACGTGCCAAGGCTGTCTAAAAGACCACAACCTAATTGAGAATTAATGGGACTCCGGCAGAATTTTATGCAGCCATCGTGAAGATGAAGAGCCTAGATTATCACCCAGAACCATTATGTCAGTAGCAATTAGCATTTTTCCTGCCCTTTTAGGAGACGTGTGGTCCAAAAACCATGCCAAAAGTCACCATACATCACCCCATTACAGAGCCACTGTCTCTGGGCAAAGTCATCATACCCATAATGCATCTGTGGTCATCTTCTCCAAGTTTAAACCTTCCATAATAAGTCTTGGTATAACATGGAACATTTTGGCAGCGGTCAGGTAGAGCATTTACTCCTTCTGTTTCCTGCGGCTAGCATTGCCCCTTAGAAATGTTACAACAAATTGAATCCTTCCTTCTTGGCAGGTGTGCTAACATAGGCCAGCATGCACCAAACAAATGAAGCGTACTCAACATTGCATCTGCCCTACCATAGCATATGTCCTAACTACCTCAGTTGACGGCTGTTTTATGGCGGTATGGCACTAATTGAATACCTTTGGCCTCCCCTGTCATATTGTTGTTAACCCTGAAATGTCCCGCTGCACATGGAGTATGCAAATGCTTCGTTGGTTCAATTTGCTAGTTGACCTCAATGTGCCAGTGCAAAAGAGCAGTCGTAGTAATCTGGAGGTTATAGCAGCATCTATTGTCAGGCAGCAGTGAGACCGGTATGTCTTTTCACAAAGGAAACAAAATGGAAGTCTGCAGCTCCACAGGCTAGAGGAAGGTCACCGGGGTGGTCTGTGTGCGCTTTGAGCACGCTGGGGTCCCAACAAGAGGACACGACTGCCTGCAGGGAACTGATTGGTGGTCACAATGGGAGAGATGAGCCAGGGAGACCTTCTAACCCTGTGAGAGATGAAGGGGAGGGCTGTGTTCTTCTTTTTTTCCCCTATAGTGTTTTCTTTCTTCTTCTTTACTCTGTGTGTGTGTGTGTGTGTGCATGTGTATGTGTTTGCCTGACTGCCTGTCTGATTTTATTGTCACTGTGTCCGTCTTCTGTGCCAGCTCTGGCTGGACTAAATGATTCTCCCACCGAACAAAGGCAAATTGCTGACTGATGCTTTTTTATAACGCCAGCAGATTACATAATCTGATTCTCTATGCACTCTCGATACTGTATTGTGGGCACATACACACACAGATGGATGGCATAGTACTGTATGCCCCACACGTGCATGTACACACACACCAGAGACTCCTCTCCGCTCTCCCTGTAGGCGAACGACCCACAATCCCCCCGAGTGGAGAGACAAGGGAAAGGGAAGAGATCTGTCGACTCCAGTGATGTTATTCACGTGTGTGTGTGTGTGTGTGTGTGTCTCTCTCTATCCATTTTTCAAGCTGCAAATTCAGCGTTCTGTCAGCTCCCCTTGCAGTCATGGACACACACACACGCACGCACACACTACTGTACTTCTATCTGTCTTGCCCCATCTCTGCACACAGGCACCACATCGGTGCACGTGCATCCTCTGTGAACAAGCTCACGCCGATATAATAAAAACAATATATTGCACTATGAAGCAAATCCAAAGTCCCCTACATGCAAGAATGTATATTTAAAGGGGAGGACGCTAGCATTAGCAGTGTCCTCAGCGAAGCACGCACACACACACACACACACACACACAGCCACAGGGAGTTTACTAAGAGCCAGATTATTGATTGCACACATTTGCATAATCAGGATGTAGCCTTGCCCATGTTGTTTATGGCTGGGGGGGTAAGGACTGTGGACTGGCGGCCGTGTATTGTGTGTGTGTGTGTGTGTATTTGCATGGTGTCGGCCTTGTGTTTTGCTTTTTGGATGCTAACCTGTTTTGCTGTGCGTCTTCTTACAAATGTGTGTGTGTGCATGAATGGATGTCCTTGGCCCCTTCTCCTGCCCCCCACCCCCCACCCCCACCCCCCCCACCCCATCTCCAGTCATGCGTAGGCTGCTTCTACTGGGCTCTTTGCAGACGTCCTCAAGGGAGGGAGGGGGGTTCCTGCCCTTGGGCTGCCCGTGCAGAAAGACCTGTGGCAGCCCCCCCCACACCGTTCAGACCAGGGGTGAGACGAGGGGGAGAGAGAGAGATGAACCTGATGGGAGCCATCATAATGCGATGTGACGCAGTCGATTGCATTGTGGCGGATTAGCACATGCTCAACTACACCGGTTGAGAATGGAAATGCCCCTCCACCCAACCCACTTGTCCCACTTTAGTCACCTCTTCACTCCTCTGGCCTGCACTCCTTCACGTATGTGTCTCTCTTGCCCTGCTGCCATTTTCCCTCCCTCATCTCCCAATACACCTCTCTCCTCTGAGTTGCTCCAGTCGCTTTATTTGTGTCCCTCTTGGGGCACTGTAAGACGTTTCTCCACTCTGTTAGCTGGGGACCGGTTGTGGCTGAGACACTCCATCACTACAGCATTACATCTGATCTGAAAAACAAGAAGAGAATTATTATTCACTGACCGTTAAAATGTATTAAAACTGTTCTGTGGTAGGGCATAGGTGGGCAAACGTACTGTATGTGAACATTGGCAGCGCTCCTGTGACCAAGCCCAGCCGCCATGATCTTCTGAGCTCCCGGCACTGGTTGGGGGCAGATGCAGAGATGACATTTCCCCCAGAGGAACACTGACATTTAAGCATTTTAGTCATCGGCCTGACGCTGTGAAATCACCCCCCCCATTCATCTTCTAATGGCCGTGTTTAATTTAGAAAAAATGAATACATTACAGAACGTCAGCTGTTAACTCGCCCGTTTACACAAAGCACCATCACACACAAGCAGTCACCCATACACACTTTGACTTATTTTTTAGGCCCCTGCTGGAAGCGACACTTAACTCCATTTAATATGGTTCGGTAGGGACAGGGGGGGGGGGGGGGGGGGGGGGGGGGGGGGGGGGTAGGGAAAGACCCCCCCCCCCCCCCTCGTCCCCTCCCCCCTCCATACTCCCATTTTCTTCTTTGCTGTGCGATCTAATGACATGCTAAATATTTGTTTCTTCAGGCCACCATATAAACGTGCCCCGATGCTGGTGGAATCTGCAACCTGCACCCATTTAGATTTAAATGAGTTCCAGGAGATGCACTGTGACGCGGCCGGGGCTGACTCGGCCACAAAATGGCTGCCGTGCTGTCACCCAAACGGGCTGTGACAGGCGCTAGTTGCCTTTGACACCTCTAATCAGGCCGACTGGGGAGCAAATCCTGGGGACATAACTGGCGTTACACTATTTCAGTCCAGAGTTTGTTCTGCTAGCTGTGTTTATTTATTTCTATACATTTATTTCTTATTATTTTGTATGGAGGAAGTCGCAGTGTACGCACACACACTACGCCACGTAAACCCTCTTATTTAATCTCTGCCAGCTATCAAGCGAGGCAAGAGAAGGCAGCCTTCAACCAGGTTGAATCACACCAGGGCCGGTGAAAAGGAGCTTAGAGCTAACCGCTCATCAATCCTCTTTATTACCTGCTTCACAGACACAACGTCCTCCACACGCCGGCACGCTACTCTTGGTTCAGCAGCCAATTCCACTCCTAAATGCATTTGCTTATTCTTTTCCCCCCTCTCTCATGCACTCATTCAACCCCTCCCCTTCCAAACATCCTTCCATCCTGTCCCTTTTCACTGTATTATTCAAGTTTTTTGATTCAACCTGCTTTTGTGTCTCTTTCTCTCTCGTTCATTCTCTCTATTCTTCCCTCACCTTTAAATGTGTTTGATTCCTGCTTGGTGTCGCTGTGCAATGCATGTCAGTTGATGAATGTGTCCTCTGTTGTAGCTCCTAGAGATGACTGGCATCTGTGTAACACAATGTTCTTCTGTGAGTGAACATTTACTCCCAGGTATATGTGACCCCCCCCCCTCCCGTCAGAACTATGCTCAAACTCTTCTCTCCCCACCCCATACGGTGTCTCACATACAGTGTTTCACAATATGGACACTTAGCTAGGCAAGAAACGTGGGGTTAATGGGGTGCCTGAGAGCGCTATCCAGGGGTGTACCTTTCTGAAGGACCTCTCACACTTTATCCCCGCCAGAGTTGTGGCTGGTTGTTAACTTAAGGTTCCGCTCTATCAATTTCTTCCACTCTTTGTGTGTGTGTGTTTTTTCTCCTCTCTCACATTCTCACTCACTTGGGCTCTCTCATCAGACACACCACCTATACACATACAGCAGCCTCTCTATGGGGTACTCCCATTGCTTTTATATCAGCCAGTAAATCAACTCACTCTCTGATACTGTCAAGTATGCACACCTGCATAGACACGCACACACGCACACACACACACACACACACACACACACACACACACACAGGGAAGCTGTGAGTGCCAGTAACTGAGGTGCAGGGCTGCTCCGCTTGAGGTTAGGATGTTGACAGAAATTGCTATTCTATAATGGCAAATGGATGATTTCTCTTCCATAGTTTGTATAGCTCAGAGGATTGTGCTGTTGAAGGCCTTACTTTATTAAACAGTGTAATGGGGAAGGGGGACATTTTATTTCTAAAACTAGCATTTATGGAAATGGCACTTTGGCTCATCGATTAAATGCTTCAGTATATTGGTGTTATTTATTTTAAAATGTTTTAATATTCAACAGGTTATATGCTCTTTGTCAAAATGCTGTGCTTGGATAACGGATATTATTCAAGTTTGTTTAAATGTTGGGTGAATTAGTGCATGTTTGTAAGTGTTTTTACACAGTTGTCATTCAACGTGTTGCTGTGAATCAAATGCCAGTCAAAGCTAAACAGATAAAAGGCTGTATACTATAAATAGTATTGCACTGTGTTTTGATGATTTGACAGTATGAAGTTCCCGTCTCCCCATACCGTACCTTGCATTGCATGCTTGTTTTATGTGGGGGTGAAGCAGAAGAAAGTACATTTGTAGGCCAGGTAGTAGGAATACAATATTTCTTACAGTCCATTCTAGTCTACAAAAAGCTCTGTAAATTATGAGAGCTCCATACACTCGTACTGCTCTTAGTATCAGAGTAGTTTTCTGGTACTTTCCAGCCTTCTCCCCCTGAAAAAATATAGGCTAAACAGTCCCCCCTTCCCCCCGCACAAACACACACACACTCCTTTCCCCCCATTTTGCATCTTCTCTGTCTTTCTAGCCTCAAGCAAAGATGGTTACATAAACAGGCTCTCATCTATTTGCTGTTTTTCCGATTTGCAGTGTCTTTCCAACACACACACACACATTTTCTCTCCTCATTATAGTCTTTTCTGTCCGCTTCAGAACATCGCATCCCCCTTTTCTGAAGTACTGACATGATCTTCATGGTATGGGTGGCAGTGCTAGGCATGTAAGCATTCCCCTTCATCTTTCATCTCCATTGTTCCTCACTTCTGCTCTACCTTTACCTCCTTTTATACAAAAAATAGAATAATAATTTAATCCAGGAAAGCTGAGAAAATGGTTGGTAGGTGTGATCAGAAGGGGCAGGTGGGAGGAATGGTTAGCAGGATTTGGGGGGGGGGGGGGCGGGCAATATTTCCACGCCGGGAGACTGGTCACCATGGCAACGCCCTTGCAACCGAGGGGCAGACTCTTCGGTTAATTAAAAAGTTGATTAATTACCTTTTAATTGCATACTTGTACATTTTAAGGTGGCGCTAGTTCCCACGCTTGTTTCTTGTTCCCATCCCATTCCTGCACCACAACACACACTCATTACATCTGTGTGCCATGAATCCCAGCTCACTTTTATCTCCCCTGCCACTGAGCATGCCGTGACTGTGACGAAGCTCGGCCATTTTGCAACTCCAAGGTCAAACGGAGGAGGGGGGGGGGAGAGGGGGGGAGAGGGGGGAGGGGTGGATAGAGGACGAGACTGATGTGACAAATGTGCAGGACGGGGAGAGGAGTGAGGGAAGGGCCAGTAGTCCCTCAAAGCCCGGACGTGTCAGCAGATGTAGCCCTCAAAGCAGACCACACCCCCTCTAGAGCCTCCCGTCCTATTAGCAGCCTCACCTCCTTCAGTGTCACAGAGGCAATCACACTAGTTCATGTCCACACAACACACCCCCGCCTCATCCGTCTCGGGGTCCGTGACGGAGCGCGTCTGCAGCTGGCGGCCTATTAATTGCGCGCCCTGGATCCGCCGCCCCGCCTTTTGTTTCAGCCGGCTCTGACGACAGCCCGCCCACTCTGATTGACACTCCGGCAGAAAGCTCGCCCATGTTGCATAAGGTGCCATATGCCTCTGTGCGAGTTCCTCTTCCCCAGAGGGGGCACACCAATATATATGTGTGTGTGTGTGAGAGAGAGAAGGACGCCATATTGCTGGCTGTCTGCTCGTCCACACCAGCTGAGACAGTATGGCGACACAGGTGCTCAGTTTGGTATCCCGGGTTTCACTACATTCCCTTTACAGTATGTGTACGTACGCACACACAGGCCAGACTCTATTATGGTTAGTACTAATTGTACCTTATCTGACCCACAGCACTATAAATGGCACATTCTGCTAAGTGGGTCAATGTAAAGAAGTGTAACCCCAGTATAACCAAGAAAGCCTCAGGTGTACTCCGAGACCACCTCCATGTTGCGTGTGTGTGTGTGTGTGTGTGTCAACACGAGGGGGGTGTCATATTAGCTGTGTAAGCCAGAGGTAGAGTAGCCCTGCTTGCCTGACTGTAGCCTCTTTGATGGCAGAACATCTGTTGGCTGTGATATGAGGCGATGGAGTCTCTCTCTCTCTCTCTCTCTCTCTCTCTCTCTC
>JAODUG010008319.1:15083-26959 GCA_027564795.1 Aphredoderus sayanus | reverse complement strand
CCCGAGAGAGAGAGAGAGAGAGAGAGAGAGAGAGAGAGAGAGAGAGAGAGAGAGACCTACCTAAGAGATAATACCCTGGTCTGTCTGCTGTCCCCCTGAGGAGTAAACGTGACTTCTGCTAAGATCTTATACGCCCGTGCACCACCCCACACACACACACACACCCCGTGTGAGCGTGCACGCTTCTCCGTTTCCCCACCAGCCAAATACGCCACACACTCTGATGTGTGTGTGTGTGTGTTTGCACAAGGTGCACGAGAGGCGGAGAGCGATGCTATCTGGTCTCCCCGCTAAGCCTCCGCCTGCCCTACATTAGCGCTGCTAAACCCCTCGCCTGTCAATCACGCGGAGAAAGGCGCCTGTTGCCAGGGGTGTTGCACACACAGCCCATAATATCCTCCGCCCTGATCTCCCCCCGTCAGGTGAGCGGCACAGAGGAGAGCGAGGAAAAGAGGAGAAATCAAACAAAAGGGAGGATATAAGCCACGCGTGGATAAAAAGGCGGCGGGAAAAGAAAGAGGGGCTGCATGGGGGCTTGAGGGGGGTTAATAGGGCTTAGAGAGAGTGTGTGCCCCCCCTCCCCATTCCCCTGCCGCTCTTGGGATCTTGCGTCACCCAATTTCGGCTGTCCTTTCACTGCCTAAAACACAACGACACCACCTATTCTGAGCCCCGAGAAGCCATTTACTGTCCATCGACGTGGACAAGGCTAGTATTTTAGCTGGGATAATGGAGATGGTACGCCAAGCTAGCCTGTCTGATTCACTCTCGGGGTGTGTGTGTGTGTGTGTGGGGGGGGTTTGGGTAGAAAGTCAGCCAAGCCAGTTAGGTTACCCCAACCGTGGTTTTGCTTTGGCGCATTAGAGCGGCGGTAAAACACCGAGGGTGATTTTCAACTAAGCACCCCCCCCCCGCCCCGCCCAGTAACGGCGGCTGGTGGACTGTACTGACACCTGCTGGTGTACAGTAGGTGCGCAACCGAGGCAACTCACTCTAACATTCTCAGTAACCATAGCGACCTCTGTGACACTACCTGCAACGCGAAGTGAATTTCCATCCTAGGTGAGTGCACACAGATTTAATATAGTATACTACATACTGTATATCCATTTTATTCATTTTAAATTAATTTAAAGAGATTTGGTGGAAATATTACTTAGTGTGCCTTTAATTAAGCTGGGTAAAATAAAAATAAAATAGATCCAACTATATCTATAATATGGGGCAGTGAGTTCCATAATACAATACAGTTTACATGTGTTTACCTTTCTTCAGGTCAATCTTAAGCCTCTTCCCTCCCTTCTTGCTGGTCGGGGGTGGCAAGCTGGATACACCATGGCTCTTCCCAGCCAGGGGACTCTGGCTCTGGGGCCTGGGTTCTGGCGTGGAGGACCCCGACCCCCCTGAAGGTGGAGGGGAGACACTGGGCTCTCTCTCTGTGGAGACAACCCCAGACTGGAGCTCTGCAGGTGGGTTGGCCGAGCCGGGATAGGGGGTTCTGGCCTGGGCGACCACGCGCCTGAGATCCGGTTTGGAGTCGGGTCTGAAATCCGGTTTGGGGTCCACTTTGAGGTCCGGTTTGGGAGCAACTTTGAGGTCCGGTTTGGGAGCAACTTTGAGGTTCGGCTTGGCATGAGTCAAGGCGGGGCTTGTGGTTTTGGGGGAGGGGTTGTTTCCCTCAGTGCCAAAGAGCTGTCCGATGAGACTCTTCTCGTAGCGGGTTTTGTTTTGGGTGGACAGGACCTTCAGATGTACCACAGAAGAAGACATGGCCTGGCGGAAGATTTCCTGTGACCTGGGTTAGGGGAAGAAAGAAGTAATGAGCCATAGGAAATCAAGAAATTGACTGGTTCTGAGTAGATAAATGAGTCCAAATGTAGAACGGTCATAACAAACAGATGTTTTAACAATACTAAAAGGCTGCTATATGATGTGTCATAGTAAAACAGTTTTGAGCTTCCAAAGCTCACAAGGGCTTGTGTGGGAGGTGGAGATCAGCCCAGGAAAAGTAAACAGCGAGGCAGAGAGGATCCCGTAGGCAACAGAGTTTGCTGAGCTGGAACATCACCAATGAGAGGGATGGTGGGGAGGGAGGGGCATTGTGGTGGCTTAGGAGCTGTAGCTCACCAACAGAGAAACAAATTTGCCTATGACAGTTTGCATTCACGCTTAAATTGCCTTGCCAAGACGGAAACCATCGTTCACTGGACGCTATCACACTGTATGGGGACCAGGTGCAGCCCGAATGCCCGGAGGAGGAATAAGCCTGCAGTAATTTTACTTCACGTCTCATGCAAGTGTGGTGTAAAGTCCAGTGACAAGACTCGCTGGCGGTTCATTTAAGCAACATACTGGACTATTTCACTACGGCTGAGGTACAACACTGCAACGGACATATCCATTCCCCGGTAATTTAACCAATGCCGTCGATACCCATGTGTTCCACTGGCAAACATCACCCTGCTTTTCCTTAGGGGAGGCGGATATTTGGGTGTCAATCATTTGGAAGGCTTTAAATAATTCCACTGACTCCTCATACATATATGCATGTGCTAATAAAGGTTAATGTGCTGTGATTAGACTAGCTAAATGCTATTCCAGTGTAGTCGCTATGAGCCACGGGGGTGCGTACTGTGCGAAGGTCTTGTCCTGCAGCAGGGTGTCGTTGATCTGAACTATACATTCTTCCTCCTGGAAGAGGTCATCTCTTCTGGCACGGCTGGTTGCCTCAATGCCTTTAATGTGCAAGCCCAGGGTCCTTAAAACACACACACACACACACAGGAATAAAATGTGTGTACAGTACAGTGTTGTCATCTTCACCCATATTGTTTTTTTGCTTACCGTCCACTGAGGGAAGAGTTGTATGGAACCACGTGAATTCCCAGCTGTTCTGCTTTACCAGACAACTCCACTGTTCTGGTCAACGATCTGCAAAGACACAGAATCACATACGCAATCAACATACACGCTGGCATTCCAGGTTGTACCAGCAAGTTACACTGACAACCAAATACGCTTACAAATACGTTTTGACTGTGTGTGTGTGTAAACATTTATTTTAGGAGTCTAGATGAACCTGCACACAAATGCAATATATTGGAATAACAAAACTAACTGCAGGGCTTTCTGTAACTTATCCATAACTGACATTAGTGTGACCAACAAAAACGCAACAGCATTCTTTCCATTGCAAATATGATATGACTAAAACAGTATTGTTTAACACATAAGAGTTTGTCCTTCATTTTGCAAATTACATATAGCCACACATCTTATCAAAGACAGGTGCACTAATAACTGAAAAGGGCTTGGCAATAGCCATACAGAACATTTGGCCCCAACATGAATGAACAAACAAAGAAGATAAAGTGCCTGGCTTGGATTAAAAAAGAACAAAGGAAGAAAAACATTAACTTAAGATATATGTCTTCTCTCTCACACACACACACACACACACACACACACACACACACACAGGGATCATTATAACACACTCCTCTGTCAATGTCAGGCTGGTCTCGTTAACCTCTGCTAGGGTTACTCCACCACTGTACAGACAAACAGCACCACAGCTCCCATCAGCATTCCTACTGCAGACGCACAAACAACCCTCACTCGCATCTAACGTGAATTCACAGACGTACGCATGCATCAAATTTACATCCATAACAGAGCACAGTAACAGCTAGATCACACACACGCACGCAGGTAATCTTCTGCAATCACACACTTTTCGCTAATTCACTTTTGCCAGAAGTAATCAAGCAAGCCATTACAAAACACACAGCGTTCCAACTTCACTGGCTTTCTATTGCTACCCTTAACACAATAAATAAATATGACTAATATAATAAAAAATAATAATAATAATAACAACAGGTGCACAAGCTTGCTTGTTAGTGCCGAATGCTAATACGAGGAATGGCTATGCTTGCCCAAAACAACTCTTCCACCGCAGGAGGCGGGGGGTGAGAGAGAGAATTAAAAGAGCAATGAGCAGAGTGACAGATTGAACGCCTACTCTCGGATGACTTCCGCTACATCAACAGCGAGCTGAGAATCCACTAACAAACCAGCGTTTGGGACTCGTTAGAGCTCGCTAAGTGCATTCTCTCTGTCTCTCATTGTCTGTCTATAGCTCGTTCTACCACCAACCATCTGGTACAGTGCTAAACAGTCTGTTTGACCACTACCGCATGACACTGTCGAAAATGCAGCTTTGGTCTGTAAACTATTTTAATATCACTCCAGACATTTATATATTATAAATATACATAATGTATCCAGGAAGCGTTGAATGAAGTGAAATGCTTTAATAAATAAAGTTGCGATAGATAGCTGTTAAGAAGTACCTTCATCCATGCCACAAGCTAGTTGGACGAAACGGGTTAAAGCTTAAAACATTGCCATGGTTACAGTGGAACTGACAGCAGAGAGAGGAAGATAAAACTTCCATCATGCCAGAGGTCAGGAAGTGTCAAAACGAGGACAGGGATAAAAAAAAAATAAAAAAAAAAATAAGAGAGTTCACCGCCCAAGGGAGAGCATTGCTGGCGTTGCCATGGAGACTCCACTGCCTCCCCAGTTCCCAACTGGTTTACACATGGGGAGACTCAAAAGCTCCCACTCACATACCAAGGTGTGGTGGGGGAAGCATTGGTTCAATGGTGCTGTAAATGTCAACATAGCTATTTAATTATTCAAATAACACAATTAAGCCTCTATGAGCACTAATGTGCCAATATACTGGTGATGTGTCCAAGACAGGGCTGGTTATATGAAGTTTGATAAACACATTTAATAAACCTTAAATGCACCAGTAGACCACAGTGTCCAAATTAGGTAACTACAGTATTATCATTATTATTAAGTCCTTTCACTTCCTTCCAGGTCAAAGTTCATGTCTTAGAGGGCTGTACAGCATGCTTAGCTCCGCCCTCTACTACACATTCAGGGCGTGCCCCACACACACACACACACACACACACACGGATGCAGGCATAGCCTAATCCCGCTAGAGTGACAGGCTGTGAAACAAAGAATATTAATCCAAGTCTCCACCAGACAATTTCCTGATCCGTCATATGACCACCACCCAAACACAGACACACACGTGTACACACCTGTAGTTAACATGGCTCATCTTGGCAGTGGGCTGCTCTGTTTGGAGACGGTCCAAGGCACCTTTCAATAAATGGTTGACGTCCTGTAGGAGACACACACACACACTTTAATAAATAAAGAAATGGCACTTTTTAGTACACACAGACACACACACACACACACACACACACGGCAGACGCCAGCTGCAACTTGGGATAGCACCTAAGCTAGGTCATGCACACGCTCGCAACACACACACACACACACACCTAGACCTAGACAGGCATGTACTCGTTGAAACACCCATGCACTCCAGAACGATCCCGCACGCTCAGCGGTCAGCTGAAGTTAACGAGGCGCGCCTCCGATTGGCCGTGCGAACATCGGTCCCCGGCGATCGCTGGGATCGAAGGTCCTCGCGTACCGGGAGAACCGCCAGCGCTGCTAATCTCCCTCGCTGCACTAAATCTGTCCGTTGATCCTTCTGTCCATCCTCCCCCTCCCCCTCCCATGACAGCAGAATAAACTACTCTAAGCCACTCAAGATATGGCATCCCCGGGGCGACCAAATTCAAAGAGAGAGAGAACGTGGGGGAAGAAGGGTAGCATCACACTGTTGCAGTGCACTAAGAGGGCGATATGGAAGGGAGGAGGGGGGTAAAGGGGGTGGGGGGGGTGGACGCCATGGAAAATACAGGTCGGGGCAATTAGGCTCTTCCGCCCCATCACTCTCATTGTGTCATCGGGATTAATGGCTCACCACGTCCTCACACACCCCCCCCATACACAGCCATAAGACCCTCCTCACATCTAGTGCATCACAACCATTTTAAAGTCATATATGCCGATGCTCACCATTCTGGGCGATGACTGACCCACTTCAGACCAGTGAGTGATTGTCCCACAATAGAGCATTGGGGGGGGGTTGCTGGTGGCTCCATTGTTGCCCTGCGCTCCATTAAACGCACTGATAGTAACCATGAACCCTCCTGCAGTACAAGTACCAACAATGTACACTCCAGCAGCAGTAATAAGAACCATGCATGCACTGTATAATGTACATGGTTAGTGTATTATACCACTGCAGCAGATACTACTGATAGATATATGGTTAGTACTACTGCAGCAGATACATTGTGCTTCCATTTATAATTTAACAATGTTTTAATCATCTTCCACAAATTTCAGCCACATGACACTGTGTGTGTGTGTGTGTGTGTGCGAGAGTGAGAGAGTGTGTGTCAATGCATGCATGCACTGGAGTAATCCAATTTCCATGTACTAGCCCGTGCTCCTTGACTGTTGTCATATCCATCATGTGGCCTGTTTCCCTCACACATGACTGGAATTCAATCAGGTGTGCTTTTCAGGAGGAGAGAGACAATCTGATAGCCACTGAGAGGGATTGTGATGTAAATATAAGAGAGAGACAGGGAGAGAGAGAGAGAGACACAGAGACAGAGAGAGAGAGAGAGAGCGAGACAAAGACAGAGAGAGAGACAGAGAGAGAGAGAGAGAGAGAGAGAGAGAGAGAGAGCGAGCCCATCACACAGCACCAGGCAGCAAAAATCTATTAGTCTGCCCACATATTTATCACTGTAACTGCCTTAATTACACCTTATCTGGCCTTCAACACTCCCCGCAAGACAGAAGAAGGGAGGGAGTGGTGGTGCATATGCATTTGGGTGTGCCTGGGGTACTTTTTGTGGGTTACCACTTGGTGTGTGTGTGTGTGTGTGTGCGTGTGTGAGTGTGAGAGAGAGAGAGTGAGTAAGAGAAAGTAAGAGCGAGAGAGGGGAGAAGATAAGAAAGTCAAAGAGGAGCGATAGAGCGCTCAACGGACGAGTGCAGATGAAGTGATAGTTTATTGATCTATGGAAGTCCATCACAAGCTTACTGACACACACACAGTCTGAACTATACGCACACACACCCTCCACTATATACACACACACACAGGCCAGTAAAAAGCATACAGAGTCACGGTTAATGGCAGCCTGGCCACATGAAACGCGACCCCTTTCAAAGTCCCGCTCGGGGCATGAAGCTGGACTAAAAAGGAGATGAGATTCCCTCTTTTCCCTCTCCTACGTCTCTCACGGCAACCCCCCCCCCCCCCATCCTCCCCTCGTTCATCTTGAAGTGGCACTGAACTTTAGAGGGGCCCTCGACCGGAGTGCCCGTAACCTCGCACCCACCCACCCGTCTGGCCGCGTGTTACACAGATCTAGCTTGTAGTGTTGCGGTGCTGGTCGTGCGGCGGGATAAACGAGACGGAGGAAGCCTGCGATTAGAAATGACAGGGAAACACTTGGACCGGCTTGGCAGGCATGCGAGAAGCACGTTTACGACAAACGATCCTAGTTGCTTGCTTTTTTATTGTCTTTCTCCAGCAGCCACGGCAGAGGTTTTCGTCATTGCACGTAGCCCTGCAGACCCCTCGAGCGAACAGGGTCTCCAGTTTATGATCGAGCCGAGAGCGAGAGAGTGTGATGGTTCTCACCGGGACAGAAGGCTTGTTGCTTTGGTCGTCAGGGGGCGTGGCCGGCGTATCCGGGCGAGGGACCACGGAGTCACTGCTGCTCCTGACCAATAGTGTGTTGTCTAGAGGAGAGAGACAGAGTTTGTAGCAAATAAACAGTTTATTCACAAAGTTTTAATCAATCAAAAGTATTACATTTTTCTTTGATGTGAGTGAGTGAGTGGGCGAGTAATTCAGAGAGAGAGAGAGATGTCTCACTCTTGTCTCTAAATTGGAAAAAATAAATAAATCCACCCGATGTACAGAAGGGAAACTCTCCCTTCTCCTGTAATCAATCTCTGTGGCTGACCTGTCCTGCTATAACATGGTCACAGACCACAGAACAGCTACAACCAGAGAAACAAGCAGGGCATACAGTACATGTGCTCTCATGTGTGTGTGCGTGCCTGTATGTGTGCTCCTCATACAGCAGAAACATCCACAGCTAGAACGTCGCACACACACACACAAATATTGACAGGTCTGTGTGTTTGTTTAAAAGGTAAAGTAAGCCAATATATTTTCAGTATAATATATACTTTCAATATAAATTCAGTCTTCTCACAGTCCCGCAAGCTGCCCGTTCTGTGTGTGCTGTAAACAGGAACACAAACAAAGAGGTGCAGGCCGCACCACATAACACTATTCCAGCCATGGCAATGCGTGTCCTAATGTGGGGGGCGGAGCTTCTAGGGAGCACCCAATGACATTGGAGGGAGAGATGTTATTGTTTTGTTCGAAGTTCAAATATCAACCAGCTTTCTCTAGATTTACTTACTGTACTTTTAATTAACTTGCACAGACACACACATGCATGCACAGCTAATGTGAGTCTACGGTTTGTTCTCACTCTTTTACAATACTCTCTACAATAATCTCCATCAAAAGCTCTGCAATTATATTTCTTAATTACAAGTCCATTTTGTATTACACAGAGTGGATAAAAGACGCCTCAAAATGACAATCTTCTACAGCAACAAACACTTACTGCTTTAGCACTACACAATGTGATAATGTATGGCTATTGTGACTGCACGGGGAAAGAATGGACTCCATTTGCGGAAAACTATTTTGTCGAGTGAGGCACACTGCAGATTTAACAAGCACAACACGAGTTGAGCAGTGAAATGTCTCACATCTGACTGGCAGATTTGCATTAGCATACATGGAATTTAACCAGAAGTAAAGAATAATTGCATCTCAAGTGTTTCTAAAGATGGAAGCTCAATGTGTTGTTTCTGATGACTGATCATGAATATGCTGTACAGATGTTGGCAAAAAAAAAAAAAAGTGGGAAATATAAAAGCCGAACCAAAAAGTGAAGAAAAACACTTTAAGTAACTTTGAATAAAGCCATCTGCTGAATGACCACATTGTAATGTGCAACTGCGTATTGTGAACAGACATCAGAATTGTTATCTATAGCACACCATTTATGATGATTTACTGCGTTTAATGATGAAATTATTTTATATAATTTCTTTAAATACGTGAGTCAGTATGCTACAAATATTCAAATCTAATATTGAAAACATGAATAATGCTGTTATAATAATAATATATAATAATAGTGTTGAGGATGTCAACAGGGCCTTCATGCAGCAGGGTCCATTAGCTAGCTGGCTCCATCAGTCCTCCCACCACTTAACTGCCTGGCAGCACTCGCCGCTCATGTTTAAGGAACACGAGGGGCTACCGGCTTTGACCTCTGACCCCGAACGGCCTGTTGGGGGTCCGCCGGGCCACCGCAGGTCAAGGGATATGGATTAGCAGCCGTAAATGCTCTCAGGGGCCGACACTACTTGGTGGCCATAAACATGCCTTCAGTCAAAAAGGAACTGATTGATTATCAGTGGCGTTGACCTGACTAGTTAAAACGCCTGGCTACAGGGTTTATTAGAGTCCATTGGAATAACCAATATATCTGATCCAAGTAGAGTCACATAGCGGGTTGCATTTAGCCAACCTCTGTGTTCAGATCGAGGAAATGGCATGTGTAAATAAAGACTATATTAGGCCCTAACAGACTTTTTTCCCCCCCACAATGACAAGTACAAATCAGGGGTAAACTTTCGTCAGCTTGACCCCAATTCACCCAACTTGTATTCACCCAACTTTCACTTCAGAGCTGATTTAGCTCATTAAGCTGTTGATTTGGTTTGTTAAAGTTACAATGTAAAAGTTGCCAAAGGTCAAGTCAGACCATACGTGGTGTGTGCACATGCCCACACCTGAGAACAAGTCCAATCAGCCACATTAACTCAACACACCTGTGTGTTGAGTTAATGTGCACAAGTTAATTCTGCAGGACACACTTCATTTACACAGGCAGGACAGGAGGAACGTTTACAGTTTTCAATGCATTCATTAATTATTTCTGACAGCAGGGAGAGGTAATTCCCCATCAGATGTCAAAACAAACAAACACAAATCACTTTGCAATGAAGTATCGATTCAAATTCTGAAATATGCCAGCAATGTACAGTAGCAAAATACCTGTCCAGTTGCCTTTCAAATGGTAAAACTAAAGCAAATGAAATCCCTCACGCAAAAATAGTGTGTGTACCCCATTTGTGCCTACAAAGGTCTAATTATGTCCAAGACAGTTGGCTATGCTAAGGCATCCTTTGCAAGAGTGCTATTTTGAGTTTCCTCCCGTTGAAGCTTTCAGCATGTTCCTTCAGCTAGTAATAACGCCTACATCATGCATTGTGGCTGTGCTTTTCTTCAAACCACCGCATGGTTTTGATAAGTGCAAGACAGTAAGATATTAGGAGCAGTGGATGTAGTCTGGATGTAGTAGTATGTTATCAGCATGACCACTACATGGCTAAACAGCAAAGAGTTGAATTGACGGTCAAATGTCACATTTGTGTTCTCGGTGGTGCGTGCGTCCGTCTGCACGTGTTTAGCAGAGCTGTGGGATCCTCGTTAGCATATCTCCATGTTGGCTAGCAAGCGTGTCCGTGCGTCCAACAGGTTCCTGTCTGTTCGCCGTCTCTCGGCGTTTCTACGGCGATCGATAGAAGTAGCCGAGCCTGAGGTTCTTGTGTGATGATGCGATAAGGACTCTCTTCCTAGGGGAGAAAGTGTGTGTATTGTGTGTGTCACACTGGATCGATGGCGCAGGTCTAATCATCCCACTGGGGCAATGTAAGCCACAATCACCCTGTTAAAACAACCAGCCCAGTGCACACTGTCTGAAACACAGACTGCTACATAAACAGCCACATAAACGCACGCATGCACATAGATACAATACACTGTACACACCTTACTGGTTTTATGTAAACTATTCTCAGGATTTCACCCCATATTACAACAACTTCCCTTTCTCTCCCCATCTCGGTACCCACACTCCACCAAGCCCCGCCCTCCGTGTGATGTCACGCTGACAGGCAAAGCGACTCGGCTCAGGTACTTTGCATGCTAGTACATATTGGCCGTTTCCGAAGACCACAATGGATAACCAACACGCACACACACGCAGGCCTCAAGCTGTTTCTAGCATCCACAGATAGGGGTAGGTGTGTGTGTGTGTGTGTGTGTGTGTGTGTGTCCCTCCCGGTGACAAAAGAGGCTTTATTGCATCGGTCTCGCTGTCGGTGAAGTCGTCACAGGGTCACGTACAAACTACATTAGTCAGGGTTCACCAGGACAGTGCGTGTGTGTGTGTGTGTGTGTGTGTGTGCGTGCATGAGCGTTGGGTCCATGCACGGCAGGACACCGGCCATGCAAACAAAGCTGCAGCACTAATCCAGTCAGCAGCGCGAAGGGGCCGTATTCTGGGGCGGACCAGGGAGCTCAAAGGAAGGACAAAGGTACTGTGTGAGGTGACTGACAGATGAAGCCCTAACGTACTGTATGCCAGATGGCCTACTTAGTTAGTGACAGTTAGTCAAACTACTTTCAGTACGGTGTTCTCTCTCACAGACGTTTCTTTCAAGTCACATAACTGATGTTTTAAAAAAAACAACATCATTAATACATAGAACGTGTAGAGCGCTTGGGTAGAGTTTTGGCTGTTTCTGGAGAGGTGCTCGGGTGTTGTTGACTGTCAATGCTGCTGTGTCTGTGATGAGGGCTGTATGGCACAATGAGTTTCCTAAAGGACTAATGGATTAAATCAATTAATCAAAGTCACTAAGCGATACATGGGTAACCTTCCTCCATGCCCAGACAATGGGGCTAGCATGTGGATGGTAACCTTCCTCCATGCCCAGACAATGGGGCTAGCATGTGGAGGGTA
>JAODUG010008319.1:0-14983 GCA_027564795.1 Aphredoderus sayanus | reverse complement strand
GCCTTCCTCCATGCCCAGACAATGGGGCTAGCATGTGGAGGGTAGCCTTCCTCCATGCCCAGACAATGGGGCTAGCATGTGGAGGGTAGCCTTCCTCCATGCCCAGACAATGGGGCTAGCACGTGGATGGGGTCACACTGGGTCAGACCTCGAGGCTCAGCGGCTAGCCAGCAGGTGGTGAGACCTGCATAGTATAGTGGTCCTGGGGCGGCATAGTGGGGCACAGGGGTAAGGATGGGGGGGGGGGGCACAGTCAGCCCATTCCCCCTCCTCAATGTCACTGCCTCCCGTTAACCTGCACAACCGGGTCCTCTCATTAGAGCTCAGAGGAACTGCTCCTGTGCCTGCGGCATGAAAGACCATACTGGGCAGCTGTGAGACCCTCAACCAGGTTGGCTTACGTTTAGCTCCACTTAAATCCTCATACTTCATTTTACATTTCATGGTTCTTCTTCAATCTGATCTTTTTTAATTTAAATCACAATTAACTTGTATTCCATCTCTAAAACACTCTTTGAGTGCATCTATGAAGCTGGTTGAGGAACCTCGAACTCTAAAATACAGTTTAATAATTTTAACTCCAGAATATATGCATTTGGTTTTCCAGCCCGAGGTACAGTAAACATTTCATGGCATGTGAATAGGGCAACTATAACTAATTCCTATGCATATTGTGTACGTATAGGATTAAAATGCCTGAGCACAAACTAATCTAAACGTGCACATGTACAGTATTCTGCGGTTTTCACACTTTCAAATCGAAAGTTAGAAGTGTTAAATATTATACCCACAGGTGCTTCCCAGATCCAGTCCCAAATACTACATCGACTTTAACATTAATCTCATCTCCTTTAAAAGGGTGTTATTAACACCAGTAGTCACACCTGAACAATGAGAGAATGGCAAAAGGTTTTAACCATTAAAATTAATTACATTACATTACAGGAAGCCAGAACTTTTACATTCATTAAAATAACACCCCCCTGTTGCTGTTGTTTCAAACCTGCACCGGTCAATCACTGTGTGGTCAGGACATACTGGTTTTGAGAGCGGCCTCGTTGACCTCAATCTCCCCTCCAATTGGCTCGTCCAGACCGTAGTGCGGATGGTACTGGATGAGCTCTGGGCTGGGGGCGGGGCCTGAGTGGCCGTTGGACATGGTGCCTCGCTGGGCTTCCTCAAACACTGCCACCAACTGAAAGGAAAGCACGCACACACACACACACACACACACACACACACACATTTGTTTGTTAAAAAGGTTTTTTTGGTGCAAAATTAGGAACACACAGAAGGGACTGACATATTCCCTTCTGTGAAACACTGCTGTTGACGTTTACTGAAAACCGTGTTAACGGTTGCTTGACGCAACTGTTAAGGCTGCTGAACGCTGCTCTGCTGTTTTAGGCCGTCTGGCACTTTGTCAGCAGGGTTTGCACTTTTATATATACACGCGTTTTAATATTGTATGGATGTGTTGTGGTTAACACTGGCCTGACATTTGTATTATATTAGGATTTTACTGTCATAAGCAAGAACTTGTATGGGGCTAACATCCTAAGATCCTTCCCTAGGTTTATTCCACCTTCCGTCTCCCCCAAAGTATGTTGTGTTGATGTTTTCCTTTGCCGATAGGAGGATAAGGTGTGGACCAAGGGGTGTTGTTTGTTTCTCTGTGAGACTAATGTGATTAAGAGCTATATAATTAAACTAGACTGGTTTATGTTGGCGATGACGCCACTTCAAGTTCCTCATAATTATTTGACTACTGAAAGAAAATCTGAAAATGCTAGTGTGCAATATCATGCAGCAGCATTAAGCTTTATTACTTTACAAAAAGAGAACCTGCAGCTATGGAAAGGCCGTCCCCTTGACACACAACACACACACACACACACAGGAAATTAGCAGTGAAATGAGCTCTTCATGTGCAACTCTGAGTAGCCGTCAAACACAATGTCACACACCGCACAGTGACATGAGAACAACAAACAATCCTAATTGAGAGCGACAGAAGGAAATACAGTGTGTGTGTGTGTGTGGGGGGGGGGTCTTCGCTAATAAACTAAGCTAATAAATGTGTCATTGTGTGAGGCGCTCCTCAGCTGCTGCCAGCGAGGGAAATGACCGCTTGATGAACAACAAGAAGGGCTCTAGATGGAGGGATGGCATCTACACTCCCAGACGGGTGGAAGACATCGGTTAGCCACACGTAGGAAAGCTGTGTGTGTGTGTGTGTGTGTGTGTGTGTCCGTCTCTGTGTGTGTGCATGTGTGTGTTTCTGCCTTAACCCCCCCTCCCAAATCACAGCATCAATCACCCAGAGCCCACACTGAGACACACACTGCAGTACAGCAGTGTGTGGTCAGACCGACCATGCGAAGGGGTCTGTAGCCAGGCCGTACTGTAGTCACCTGTGCTGCCCTGGCTGTGTCCCCCCCCTACGCCATCCCCCGCGCAAGCTGGCGGCTCCTTAGCTGTGAGCCCGCCCCAAACAGTGATGCCCATCTTCAGCATTGGCCCACCTTGTCCTCAGCCGTGGTTATTAGCAGACATGTGCTTTATCTTCAGCCACCCAAAGCCTGAATGGGGATTTTCCGGATCCGACCCAGGGGTCAGGCTGTGGGGACCTCAGGGGTCAGGCTGTGGGGACCCCAGGGGTCAGGCTGTGGGGACCCCACGCCCACACAGCCTGACCCCTTCCCAATATTACAGTGTGACAACACTCTGCGTTCTCGTCATGGGCAGTGCAATGTTGCATTCATGTTCTTGAAGAAAAAATAATAAAAAAAGACAAATGCGTTCATGTCTAGTCAACGTGAGAAATTGTCAGTTTCGTGTTTCATACAATTCCCCTACTCTTTACTTAGCCAAGTAAACAGAGCCCCAATCCCCCATCCCTGGCTTTGCACTGTAATTAGCATTCTGCAAAACAAATCACCTTGTTGTTTCTCCTGCCGCGTCCACGGGGAGATATTGATACGCACCCGGGGAGCCTGCATGTCAAGAGCAACTGAATAATGGGCTTGGTGTCTCATTTCCATAACACACACACACAACAAATAGACGAATCCCTTTTTATTGTCACGTTAAGCCTGCGAGCAAATCATGGCTCAGCATGTGTTACCCCAGGGCTGCATGGCTAGACTAGCTGCCCAAGGCGTGCACATGTGTGTGTGTGTGCGTGCATGCGTGTCTCCTGGGAAGGGGCTCATACCTTGACCACACAGAATACTGATTTCCATATGAATGCTTTAATAACAACTAATTAGTCTGGTGCAGTTAGACCCAGCCTAACATCTGGCATGTCCAATAAACACACACACACACACACACACCTCATGAGATAAGGGTTAATAATTATTATTATGTTTGTCATAAAAATTTTAAACAAACCAATCACATTGTAGGAGACTATGAAAGATGTGTTAGGGACTGGTCATTTTAAGGAATGGAGCCACTTGCTTGTCACCAGGGCGTGTGCAACTAGAATACGCCCACGCACACACACACACACACACACACGAGAAGATCAAGAGAGAAACATAATTCCTTCACATCTACAGCGCCCCCTGTAGGCCAAACTTGGGTGGCAGGAATATATTGGTCAGAATAGTATACGTACATTAGTGCACTGGAGGGCCAATGCAGCCATCTACAGTACAGTGTATAGATACACACACACACACAAAATATGCCCAGAGCACCCCACCCCACACACACACCTTGCATTAGCCATCACCATAACAGGGCACGCAGGTGCATGCATGGCACACATTTATTCATGCACACGCTTGTGCACGTACACACACACACACACACACAAAGACGCAGCCACCAGCTGAGGTATTGCACAGTGACGGGGTCGCGTTATTATTCATGCACGCTCATAAAGAGGCAGCGAGGGTAAACTGTTCATAAATCACACACACACACACACACACACACACAGTGAGGGGAGGCAGCGGGCAAATATCAAAGGTGGTGATTCATCATTGCTGCACACACACACACACACAGACACACTTACTCCATCACACAGCACATGCAGACATACGGCATCTTTCACACACACACACACACACAAAAGCATTCCAGCTCTCCTTCCCAGAAGTCCTAGCTAGAGTCTAATAATCAGCTTTCTTGTCCCCGTGGCCCTCGCAAGGCCAGCTGCTCCCCCTCCCCAACCGAGACCTCTGCTTCCCATTCGCCCGGGGACCTCTGACAAGAGAAATAGGTGTGGTGATTAACTTGGTGCTGTGGGGCAGGAGCCCTCTCACCTGTGGTTCTCCCTCCCCCTCCTCTCTCCGGACATCACCTCACTCACACAGAAGCCCTTTGTTAAAACCCTGCGTTATTAACACTAAAGCTAGACAACCTGGCACAATGGCAGTCCCGCTGGTCAGAAGGTGCAACTGCGCCTATATTTAAATTAGTTTAAAACTTCTTACTTTTTTACCCCACATTGTTCCATGTCTAGCTGCCTCTACAGTCAAAGTGGCTCCTTATACATAATCAGCCAGTGTGCCAGTATCACACCACAGTACTAGTATACAGTACTATAATGTCAGCAATATTGTCAGCCTGTTATTTGTCTCCCTGCTCCAACACACCTGATTCACATGAATGGGTAGAGACGATAACGACGATTGATAACGACCCATTCATGTGAATCAGGTGTGTTGCAGCAGGGAGACATCTACAGTACAACATCCAGGGCAGTGGCACTGCAGGACCAGGGCGGAGGACCACTGGTTTAGGCAAACACATCATGCAAAGTAAAAGTTAATATTTGACAATATAACCAAAAAGAAATAAAGAGCCACACTGCCAAGTACCGGATCCAAACTGCACCTGAACGGTCTGACAGCACATTTCCCCCATCAACACGGGGCCTGTCACTGGTGACTGAGGCTGACAGCAGATACAGTACACCATTTTGGGCACCTGTAGTACCTCCTCTTTTCAAAGTACCCCTTTACCAGACTAGAATATGTATTCCCCCTAAACATTAAGAATAATAATACATAAAAATAAGTGCTTAAAGACCATTACATTTTCTTATACTGCAATATCACAGACCAGAATTAAGATAGCTCACCAAGCAAATTATTTTAACATCTATTTATAGGCTCATTTAAACAGAAATTAAATTTCACATTCCCCTTGTAGTACCTCCAAGCACCACTAAGGGTAGTGCGAAACAAAGACAAAGTAGCTGTAAGTAATGGCTTTACACGGCATCTTTAACATGTCGTGATACAACACCTAGAGACCTGGTTTTTAAACACAAGTGAAAAGACGACCACTACCTCTTCGCAGGCTAAGAATCTAATTTGTTTCTTAATTTGCAATTAAGCAAGACTCAATGGATTGTAAAACGTAATGAACGCACATTAGTGGACAGGAGAAGAGATTCCTAATCTTGGAAAACGATGTTGCGTTCCTTTAAAACCAGGTTTTAGAGATTAGCTCCATAGGCTGCCATTGTGAACGCAACCTGATTACAATGTCGAAAAACTCCCCAAGTGCATCATAGGACCACAGATTCACAGCTTGGTGCCACAACCATAATTTAACTGTTCATTACGGATGATGGCTGCCAGGAGGTTACCATGGAGACAAGCCAGCGCAGATATACCAAAGGCATTAAAAACAGGAATAATGTCATCAACATTTGTGGTCAGACCCAATGATACGTAATGTAGTCTAAATCCATACACACATTGTATAGTACATTAACATGTCTGTTATAAGTTGCTGGTTTGCTTGTAACCATCTTACAATTGCATTTGTATAAGAAATATCTACAAAAACAAAACAAATGTTTTTCAGAAGCATATTGTCACCGTATGAAAAGGCTATTTATTTACAATACTTGCAGTTGGTCTCTGGTGTCAGCGGTAAGCTGCAATCCATTTCTTAAGCGACATATGAATAATATGTAGGCTAGATAATAATGTGTGTGAGTGCCCAATTGAGACACATTACCGTCGACCCTCAGCTCCATTCATTAGGTCAATCAGGAGCTAATACGCTAATACTGTGCACATACTGTGGGAAGGATTTATTGGGAGAAGCATTTTTCTTTTAGCCGCTATGCTAGCACACGCACGCACACACACACACACACAAAGCCTAGGAGTGTGATGTTGAGCTTATTTGAGTCATTAGCGACTAGAGTGAACAGAGAATCAGCAAGAGAGATCAACACTCACTTCACTCATCCACTCGTGCACACATGCACGCAGACACACACACACCTGGCAATGTCATCTAAGAAAGCAGATGGCACAACAGTCCCAGAGTGTACTCTTGATCGAACCAAGTTTATCTATAATAGAGCATTACGTAGATGAGACTATTTTATGCAACACACACACGCACAGATGCAGAAGTCATCCACACACGATACTGTAAATACTATTGGCTGCCTTTCCTGGAATAGAATGAACACGCTTCTTCTAGAATTCTCTCAATGAGGCACAATTCTGTTATGCCACACACAGGT
This sequence comes from Aphredoderus sayanus, assembly GCA_027564795.1. Lineage (NCBI taxonomy): Eukaryota > Metazoa > Chordata > Actinopteri > Percopsiformes > Aphredoderidae > Aphredoderus > Aphredoderus sayanus. Next base: position 8,472 of record JAODUG010008319.1, on the reverse strand, counting down.
GTGTCCATGCATCTACAGCAGCAGAAGTGTGGGCCTCCTACATACTGTTCAAGATAATATGGGGGGGTCTCACAATATTATTATTTTTTTATTTTTTATTTGCTCATGGTGGTTTATACAGTCATATAGTACTTGCTTTGTTTTATGTTTTGAAGCTATGTGTTATGTTTTTATTAATAACATAAACATAAGTGGTGCAAAGCACTGGTCTATAGCACTGGGATATAACCTGACCTCGACAGAGAGGCAGACCGAAGCAAACGATCACCAATCACACTTACCTAAAATCGCTTCATCACAGGCTAATGGGAAGCTCGGAGAGGGCATGTGCGAATCGAAACAACTGCAAGAGCCAACAGGGTCGCGGAGGGGATGGCGAGCTAGTTTTGCCCCCCCCCCCCCAAGCTCCCAGAAACAAGGAAGCTGGAGATTTTCCTATCCACGTCTCCGTTTCCCCTGCTTCAGCGAACTGACAAATCACCTTGGAGAGGTGCCATCGTTGAGAGGGGAGAAGTAAGGAGCAGGGATCAGCCGGGAAAAATGTAAACGCCGCGCTGTGACTTGGCGGGAAAGCTTGACGTGCATGCCGTTAAATGAAAGCCAGAAAGAAAGGGAATTGTTTTCTGTTAAGTGTAAGAGAAATTGGCTTTAGTATTGTTTGGAGCATGCAGGGGGGGAAGGAGTGTTTTAGCTGAATATACTCAGGATTGGTGTCTTAAGCATAAGTGATTATAAAGCGATTGATTTTTAGAAATGAAAATGTAATAAAACATGAATGCAACTGCAATGATAACATCGTTTCACAAATCAAACATATTTACAATATGTGTAGATTGAGATGCAATGGGCTGTAATAATGCAATCTTTACCAGAAAAGCATTCCTTTGAAAACATTACGGCTTGCATGCATAATTTCTAGAGTTTGTTTAATTTCAGTTAAAACATAGACCCTGGAATAATGGAAGTGTCCAGCCGGCATTACAACTGTGTGGGAGAGAAAATAAACAACACAAATGCACAAATAGATTTTAATGCAACTGTCCACATGCAGGCAGAGTGCCACTAAATTACCAATACTCCAGACAAGTTCAGCAAACATCCCAGATTAATATTCATGTGCGTCAAGCGGGCACAGTGTTGATTGCAGCCTTTACCTCGGCGAGGATGTATAGATCATGATTACACCCGTGAAGAGAGCATAGATTATGATTGGGACGGCGCAAGGCTGACATTTCGCTAATTATTTCCTGCTTTAACCCGCTGCTACCGGCTCATCACTGGGCATTCATTCGGGCGTGCCGCGGTACGGGACTATTCAGACGCCAATCAAAGCGCTGCAAGCGGCGTGCGACGGCGTGCGGAGGGATCCGAGGTTAGGGCGCGAGGTGTCACCGAGTGCCAGAGGCTAATCAGCATGTCTGCGTCGCGCAATCACTCCCCCATTCAGCTAACTTTCTTCCCCTAAAGCGGCGGCGAGCACCGAGAGCCGAGCGTTTACCGTTTACCACACGCCGGGGAGTCGCGGGTCTCTGACATGTGACACGCAAATCACACAGCACGGCTCGTACCGTGGCACAGACATTGCCAGATGATATCAGGCCCATTGAAATGGCTTTAAAAGGCCTATGCACGACTTCCAGTTGTCATAAAGAAAAATAACTAAAATAAATAATGTAATTGGAAGCAAGTAAGATATAGCAAATTTGTACAGTACCTTAATCATTTTCCTATACAAAACTGTTAAACTTGTAAAAATATGTAATGGTGCAGCTTTATGACTTGGTGTGGTCCAACCTCTGTTGGCAGTTGGCAATGTTTATAGAACATTTGTTTTAGTAGTGTTCAAAGTCTTTTTCATAGCAATGACTGCTGCACAGACAGTAAAACACAAATAAGGTGATATGTTATGATTTGATATGCTTATACACATTTAAATTCCAAATATGAAACAAATTTAATGTGAAATAACTGCTATTTCAGTTCCCCTTCACTGTATATTTTAGCACTATGATTTGAATTCATTCACAACCTAGCTACAATCCTGTAACTAAAATGAAAATAAACTAATCACAGTACACAATGAAATAATTATTAATTTATTAAGTGGCTACAGGTAAGCCTAACTTAAGCGCCAAAAAATGAAACAAGCGCAGATCTGCCAAAAGGCAGGAAATAAAATCCAAACGTTGCACCCAGAGTGCTATAAAACAGACAATAATTAACCATGCGTGATAAAAAACAAACAATATCACTTTTCCACAAATCCATTTTATCTTTGTTAAGTACTTTCAAGCCCCCCCATCTATCCACACAGGTGTTCTGAGTGGATTTGGCTTCTCAGGACTGTGTAGGCGGGTACTGACACCCAGTTGATTGACACATCCCTACAGTACATCAGTTGCACTGCACCTGTTTGGACCGGGTGGGAAAACTGATGGGAAAATCTTCTTTGTGATTGGTTCAGCATTCATTAAAAAAAACGTCAATTCTCTACTTAGTCCCCGGAATGCTTTCAAACATCTCCACCTCCAACTGTTAGTGAGGGAGTGATGCTGAATGTGGACCTGTGTCACCCGAGAGAGGCGTGATGGGAGAGAGGCATGATGGGAGAGGAGAGAAGAAAAAAAAATAAAATAAAATAAAATACAGATTCCTAATCAGGCAACTGACATTTCAGACAGAGCTCAGCTGGGATTGTCGCCTCGCCGACCGCAGAGCGAGCAAGCGGTGTCCGAGAAGGGCTCGTAGACGCGGTAATTAAAAAGGAGATAATTAAAAGGTGGAGGAAATCATTAATGTGTGTTTTTTATTATCATTATTAAATGAAATTTCTCATTTGGCTGCACATGATGTCAGGATAAGAGGTTTTATCCATGTTTTCCACAGGGCTGTGTGTGTGTGTGGAGAGTTGAGCATCACAGTGGGAACTGACAGTCCACTTATAAAGGAGCTGCTATGCTCTCTGACATTAATTCCCTTTCCAATGGGTATCAAGGTGACAGGCCACACACACACACACACACACACACACGCCAAAATACCTAAATCCAGCAGCGGCGTTACAAATGATGACGCGACAGGGCATACAGTTCACAACACTACTCTATTTACATGCACACAAATGCGTCACTACATACCAGGATCTCCCTTGGATCGACAGCCATTGTCACAGGGAGTGTTTCTCCAGATAAAACATGCAGGGTGGTTGTGGCCGTTGAAATAACTTGTAATGTATCAAACTTTTATACAGTATCTTCTTGCAGCCGTCTCATTTTCTCCAAAGGTAATAATTATTAGACTGTAGGCTAAATGCGTTTGAGATTAACGACAACAGCAATCGAAATGTTAATGAATGTTGTCCCTCGGGGCTTGCCGTAGGTGGATAATGTCAACTGCATTAACAACTGATGCTCAGTAGCACTATCGTACTGTAAAACCTCTAAAAACACAAGTTGTATCACCTTTGTCATGCTAATGCCATAGCGTTATGGCATTAGCATGTTCCAAAAACATAGTAGCCATAGAGATACTAGTCTCCAGTAGCAGAGTAAACAACAACAGAGAAAAACTGGTTTGGAATTTGAACCGACACCAATTGATCATCTGTACCTGAATGTCTGTTGGCTTTCCAACAGCAGCAGTGTACATAATGTGTGCAACAGGCAGGCCAGCGGGGTCTTTAATGTCCGCGTGGCGACCGCAGGGCGGAGTGACAGATACAGTAAGGCCCTGAGTGGGCGAGCGATGGAGAGGTGAAGCCTGTTAACAGCCCATGATTACAGTGTGTGTGTGGCTGGATTCACCCCCCTTACCCTAAACGTTAAAAAAGCTTTTGCAGTGCTAACTGCAGGTTGGACCACCATCAGACAGCAAGAAGCTTCTTGCTGTTGACAAACTAACAACGGGACGCTTACTTAACTGGACCAATAAGCTTTAAATGAGGACGATTCCTGGATCCCGAAAGAAAGAAATAAAGAAAGAAAGAAAGAAAGAAAAACAGACAGACTAACCCCTCACACACCAGTAGGCTGAACTTCTTTGTTTGCGATTGACTGACGGAGCCATTGAACTCCTGCGCTCCCTTCTATCCAGTGATTTGTGTGCAAGTGTGTGCACGTGCATGTGTGTGTGCATGTGCGTAATCACAGACAAACCAGCGGTCCCGCTGCCTACTTCACATCCCACCAGCCCCGCTCATGAATATTCATGAGCGGGGCTGGTGGCCGGTGACACGGGATGGGGGGTTAATGAACGGTGCCTGGCGAGCGCATCTGTACGTGTGTGTGTGTGCGTGCGCACGTGCAAGCGGGCGCGCACGTGAGACACGCAGGAGGGGGCAGTAGTGTAATCAAATCACAGCCGCCCCTCGTGTCGACCCTCATCAGCCACCAGCGGCGCTCCTTCAGAACACGCTAATGCTAACACGCTACGCTACGCTCCTGCTAGCGCCGCAGGACGCCTGGTGTGTGTGTGTGTGTGTGCGTGCATGTGCGTTTGAGAGAGAGAACAAGTGGGTAAAAGTGTGTTATTTTGTACTCACAAGTCTGTGCACCCATTCATGCACGCAATAATAATAATAATAATAATAATAATAATAATAGTCAGGGGACGGCCCCCGATAAAGAGGTCTTGCGGGCTATGCTAACCGCTAAGCGTACAAATAGCTAGCCATTATCTCTCATTAGCATCCGCGGCTAACACAAGGCCCATGCTGCGCGGTGAAGGGCCCTCACAATAGGAGGACTCCTGTATGATTGATGGTGGAACAACGCCGGCTGCAATAAAAGCACAAAAAGGAAACACTAATGATAGAATCATCCCCGCCGTGGGAAGGGAATAAATACCTAGACAAAAACAAGGAGGACCTGGGCATAATCACAAATTCCAGGCACGGTTCATTAATCTACGAGAAGCGGACACTATTCTCTGGCCTGGAGATAAGTCCTGAGTAGGGCGCATTACGGGAAACAAAACGGAAAAAAAATTTATTTAGCAAAAAAAATAAAAAAGAAATGTGGTGGATTCATTGTCTCCTCACTATCTGTTCATCGGCTGGAAAACAAAAGGATTAAATGAGAATAGACATGAAAGCCAGAGAAAGACGGGTGAATTAAGCAGAGGGAGAAAGAGTCAAAAGAATAGTAAACCTTTGTTTTTAATTCTCTCTCGGTTTCGACATTTTGCTCTCGAACAATGCCTAGATAACACTCGCGTAGACGACGAATTTAGATGCCACAAAAGCCCATCATCACAAGATTCCTCAACCGCAAAAGATGAGCTGATTTCAAGTACGTCTGGGTGAAGAGACTGGGATCTAATTCCAAGTCAGAAGCTGATCCGTGGAACTTAAACGCTCAGGTTCAGCCTCCATGCAGCTTATGAAGTGATTTAATAAAGTTGTAGTGCGTAACAGTAACAGTACATTAATCGTTTAGTATTCAAGTCCTTTAAAGTCTGTTGTTGTAGGCAGGACATTTCCAAACAGTATTTAGTATGTATACATTGCATAGCACCTGCATAGAAAACATACTGTATAACACCCTTGTCAAACCTCCTGAGTAACTTCAGCACAAGTGTTTACAACGGGCTTGGCACCCTTTGTGATAACTAACAGAGTCAAAACAGTTCCCGCACTTGTTTACTGCATCTCAGCTGCTAGTGAATGTTTTGTTCTGGGGGAAAACATGGAGCTACACCTTAACTTTACTGAACAAGGAGAGAAAACAAACCTTATCTCGGTCCTCCACAAGGTCACTGAGAAGGTCGTCCATGTCCAGGATTCCTCCATCACTGTATTCTACATGGTGGGTCCTTACAGCACTGTCTCCATACTGTGCACACACACACACACACAAACACACACAGTTAGCTACACTACTGACAATACACCAGTACTCATAATAACAATGCCTATTTAATCCTCCCGCTGTCCTATGGGTCAAAATGCTCTTGCCAGTAGCGGGCGCCAACCACAACACGGACATAGTTGGCTCCCTCTGCTGGTAGTCTTCTGAAATGCCTTAGGACAGCGGGAGGGTTAATCATTTATTTATGATTGCTTTCTTAGCTAGTTCAAAAACACGCAAAGTGAGCACACTATATAACCTGTTTCAGGACCATCTTATAATACAACTCCGGTAAATCTCAGAATCTCTAGGGCCAGGGGTTGGCAAATAGTAAGTTGGCAACCACCCAGGTTTCTGGTGGCAAGCACCTCGAGATGCCATTCCACCGTCACCATGACAACAACAGGCCAGCGTGCAACACACTCCAAGCGGAGGGGGAACTGAGACGCCAGCCGATAAAGAGAACAAGGCCATTTAGTTTGTGCGGTTATCAGATCTGTGGGCCATTTGCAGAACAACATCTAGAGAAGTCCAGGAACAATACAATCTTCTGCTTTTTAGGTGTGTGTGGGTGCAAGCGTGTGTGTGTGTGTGTGTGCGCGCACAGCACTTTGTGTCAGTCAGTGAGAGGAAAAACACTAGTATAGAAAATAAGATGGCAATAAATCCTTTGTATTATGACTGTAGGGTATTAATTTACAGAGGTAAATTACAGGGTCAGTATCTAAAACTGAAACTGCAGTAAGTGGTTGTAAACCTAAAACATACAGTTGTTAATAAAACATGCATGCAACTCTTTAGTTATATACTCTACGTATGTATGTACTAGGGCTGAACGATTAATTGCATTTGCGATATTATCGAGAAATGATCAAACGAGATTTTCTAACCGCAAAGGCTGCGATTACACTTTGGTCACATGACACGCGACAGTTAGCGGTCTGCAGGGGATTTGGTACGCTAACTTGACCTGTTGTACAATGGCCTCAGGCTCGGCTGTCAACAACAGAAAAGTAAGCTCCTTCGATTAGCACCGAGCAACTCAGTAAACACGAGATTCAGTCCATGTTGGGAGGGGCCGCTCGTATCTTTCCTCAATATTAAAAGTTTTAGTTTGGCCCAGTCTGACTGTGTTATGGCGCCGCATCGCCGTGACACAGAGACAGCGTTTGGCTGCAGCCGGTTGCGGACCGTAAATACATTAGAAACTGAAATATAACAATTATTTGACCACCGGCAGTTTCGGCCTGGAATGGACCGGCCGTTAGGGAGTTCTCCCGAACCTCTGGACGGCCAGTCCGTCCCTGATCCGAGCTATACAAAACATGCAAACAGATTTTCGCTGCTACAACTGACATGGTAAAGCCGTACCTATCAGATAGCCTCCCTATCAGAGTCTTAGGGTGCATTTCATTAATGAAGACTTCGACATCAAAGCTCGCTGCCTTAAACTACCCAGACGACCACACGGGAAAATATTGCAGCCAGGCTTGAGTGTGGGGCTTGCTTGCTTAATAAATCTGATGTTGTGTTGGTCATACTATACAATTTATGGCTCGTCTTTGTTGAATAATACATAATGGTTAAAAAATAATCGGGATTAAATTATATATTATTCTCCAAAATTGTTCGGCCCTAGTATGTACGCATGTATGTACACAGGTCACAGTCATGTGTGACTAAATGTGTTACTCAAACTGTGGTTCACAGTGGTTTATTTTTAGGCTTCATGGGCAAAAAGGTTTTAGAACTGATGATCTATTCTTCCATTGTTGGCGATCCCTATTGAAGCAAGTTTCTAAATGGAGGGGAAAACATTCTTTTGTCAAGTCTTATCATTCTCAACAGCGTGCGCACTGGGGATAGTCGCCCAATCTGCAACGTGTCCAGAGCGAGACAAGGCTACATTACCAGCTAAATTAACAGCTATAGGCCATAAACCTCACAGGCTGGAATGAGTTTGGCGGAGACCCAGGGAACCAATGACGCGGTGTTATCACCGAGCCGTGAGAACCAATGGTGTCTTGCTCCTGCTCCGCTGCATCCAAATGTGAAATCCAGGACAAACACAGAGAGAGAGAATAGACCAGACCCAAAGCTAAAAAACAAATGGCTGGGAGAGGTTGGGATTTCAATTACAGGCGAAGAGAGCTGATATCTCCCTTTTTCCTTAAGCACAGGGCTCATGGAGTTGTGGGAGAAAAAGACCAATCCACAACAAACACCCCCCCCCAAAGCAATGCAACACAGTAGTGTCCCAAGGCCAACATTAGCACGTGACTAAAGGAGAGTACAGTTACTGCATTAAGGAGCAAACATGGGTCGGGCAGCTCAAGAATGTTGCTGGTAGGCCAAGCCCTGGCTGGGGCATTCAACCAATCACCTTTCGATTAGGTATCGTCTGACTGGGTCCAACGATGACTGTCCCGCCAGCTACACCATGGCAACGGGTCAGAACAGAACAGCTCCTGTACTCCAGCTGTCCCAATGTGGACGTGTGAAAGCGTCTCCCATGGGTGGGTTGGGGTGCATGCTAGATGCACTCTTGTGTGTGTGTGTGTGTGTGTGTGTGTGTGTGTGTGTGTGTGTGTGTGTGTGTGTGTGTGTGAGACAACCAAAAAGCACA
>JAODUG010008292.1:24977-26974 GCA_027564795.1 Aphredoderus sayanus | reverse complement strand
GGCTATTATATAATTTCTGTTACATTGAGTAATATCCAATATCATGACAAACAAACAAGAGGGCAAACATAAGGTAGATATATTTTGGAATTACAAATAATTGTATGTATGACAAACCAGGGAGGAAATGTGTGACTCTGACAGGAGATAACCATTTATATATTGTATCCAATGAAAATATGAGATTGGATCTATAAAGAACATATAATTGACATTTATGTTTGAAGAAATCATTTGAAATGCACACAAGCACAAGGTCAAGTAAAGCAAAAAGAAAAACATTGTTCAAATGTCTTATTCTTTTACATTCTCATATCTGCATGTTTTCAACAGCATAGTGGTGGCATTACTGTACCACTGTTTCAAGTTGTAGTGTTAGGAGTGCACATTGAACTAAACACCAGAAAAGAAATAAACATACAAACAGTACAGTATTATAGATACATGAGACTTAGCTCTTCATCTAATAATATAACAGCCAACAGGTTCTCATGTACATGGAACAATAACTGACAAAGTGATAGGCCCAAGCCAGTCAGGTGTATGGCAAGATTGTAGGGAATCCATCCCGTGTGTAGCTGGGGTGCTCATGGGATGTGGTCCGTCCCTTGGTGCAGATCCAGATATTAGACATTAAAATCACTATGTACTTATGTTCATTCCAAATGTCTTGCCTTTGAAGACGAATCCATCTCCCCTTTAATACTTCAGTACACATCTGTAGTGTTTCATACTTGTAGTTATCACCATCCTCTGGCTCTGGCTTTGATGAAGTAATCGTCACTAAATTCAATATGGTGGTAAAGTCAAATATATCCAGGTTGGGATGGTACTGGGCTGTTTTTCATGTTTTCCTACGCAACTTAGCCCACGGCTGACTGTATGCATACTATAACAGTGTGTATAAAGGGAATAAAACATCAAATATCAATGCCTAGGCATAAACATGACTGTAAAGAATGTGATGGTTCTGTGGCAGTGTGGGTATGGGCCAGGGTGGCCTATTTCATGCTTACATACCCTGACAATACTAATAACGACAGACAGCCACACAGTGACAAACACCCAGTGTTAATTCTTATGTAAGATGTTGTTAACACAAAGCAGAACTTCTCTGAAATCTGCAGCTGCTTGTTAGGGATGCTTATCAAGAGGTTCTAAGCAGCAGAGCAGAGAATGGATTGGATATCGCCTGCTAATGAGATTCATTACCAGTGAATAATTTTAAGAGGCTTTGTGATCTAATCCCACAAGGGAAAGGAATTAGCAAAAGTTAAATTAGAACATGTCAGTGATTCAAGTAAAATACCCTTTGATCAGTCAAATCATCAGAAATCATGAGATAAGATTAATAATCATAGGACCATAAACAATTTAGCCAGATTTCTTTTTGATGCAGTAAAAAATCCCATCATGTGGACATCCAATCGCATGTACACAGTTTTCTATCTGAAATGTGGATATGGTAATGTATGAGTCATCCTTGTCTTTGCTCACCCCCCTCTCATTTGTCTTTCCTATAGCCTTCCCAGATTTGTACCCCTCCCTGCAATGTTCTTCCTCGCTCTGCATGTTTCACCGCGGCGATAGGTAAGCGCTGGATCTCTGCTGCATTACTAGAGGTTTTGCCAGGATTGTTTCCTGTGGATGACTCACTCTGGTAAAAAAAAAACGTGCGGTTCACTAAAAAGCAGCAAACTGAGCAAATTAACCCCCAAGTCAGCTGTCTGTTACAATCAGGCTCCCTTCCTTTATTGTTTTATAAATTCAATTTGCTAACAATTGATTTGATTTTATTCAGTTAAACGTAAATCTGTAACTATGCACCAAATCCAGTGTTATCTAAAAATATTGATGTAGAATGATGTGAAAATGTCTTCCCTCAAACACATTTGATTCAATTAGATTTTTGTATAGACTATAGATATCAATACATTTGTGTCTAATCAGTCACTAGAATTGTGCTTGTGGTTGGTCAAACCTTTCCCACACCTGAA
>JAODUG010008292.1:2477-22477 GCA_027564795.1 Aphredoderus sayanus | reverse complement strand
ATAATTAATAAAGAAAAATATATACACTCAGCAATGCCAATTGAAAAACACTCAAATCATACACAGTCAGATGGCGCCGCCGTGTGGCTAAATACTATATTTCTGAGTACATTACGAGGGTTCAGACGACTAATTATGAAAGGGAGGGCGTTATGCACGCGAGCATCCTCCAACGCTATCGCTCAGCCAGCAGGAGAAACCGGACTGCTGAGGAGGATTAGCCAACACACTCCCATAGACTGCTGTGTTATCCTGATGTAAGTGTGTGTTCAGGTTCTCACGGATCACATATCAGGACAATTTTCTGATCTTATTTTATCTTATCTTCTATCCATAAGATATAATCTTACTGCCTGTCAATAGCGCTTCTCTCAGTAACACTATGCTACTCCTATTTTTGCCTACTTGTTATACACGCACACACACACACACAAACACACAAACACACACACACACACACACACGTGCAGTACTCTTTGATCAAGTAAACTTTAAAAGCTTCACATGTACAGTTGGAAACACCCACGTATTTTAGTTTCCCTTGAAGTCTCTTGTAACTGCAGGCATAGATGCCTTGATAGTTTGAGATTGCTGTCAAAGGAGGCAACCATAATCCTGACCTGTTAATGTGTCCTGATAGCTGTGCTGATAGCCGCGCTATCTGGATAAATAGTTAATGTAAATCCATGTTCAAAGGCTCTAATAACACCAATGAACTCTTATTGTCAGGATGATTTAATGTAACTTTTAAAAGTCCCATACAGGCTAATACAAAAGCATCAATGAAGGGGCGCTCTATCACATATATTTACTAATAAAATATAGACTCACTGGGATTATTTTGACATGCAATTGAAATGTATACAATAATTATGTAGATCTAACCACTGGTTGTCCAGTGCTATGGTCTGGCCTAAGAGAGGGGGGCTAGACCCTCACTGCCTCAGTCTCTTTGACTGGGACAAGGTCAGCCAGAACAGCCACATTGCCAACTCAAGACCACGGGCATCATTAACTGCCATGCAGAGAAAAAAATGGCAGATTTTCATTGGCATCATTGGTGCTTGGGCCTGCATGAAAGCTACCATGAGCCCAAGGCTTCCACCTCATGTGAGGTGTCATCGTGGTTGTGATGAATAAAACGTCAAGGGTCCAAATACTCAGCACAACAGACCTAATGAGCATCTGATCATGACCAATGCCTAGTTAATATGAATATCTGAAAAGGCACTCAACGGTGTGTTGTAATGTGTGAAGTCGCAGAAGACTGTGTTTTCTTCACATCATAAATATAGACTGGCACGGGTGGAAAATAGATAAACACTGCATGATCTATTTCTCTACTGGCTATACAAGCAAACAGACAGACACACATGAGGACATAATGGATTGTTCAACACAAATGGCCCTCAAGAGACCCCCAAAGAGGACAAAGCTTTGCAGGCCTAAAGCATGTTTGAAAACGAATTGCAAGCTGAAAGAAAACAGCAACTTTCACGTAGCCATTGGAGTCTTGGAAAATATGTACTGTAGGCATATACAGTAGTTCGACCTTGGCTTTGGTGAGACTTCACATGGTCCAAAATCATTTTTGTACAAGGTTACCTGAAAGTGGACATGTTTTTTTTTTTTATCCCACACACAGTACTGTATAAATAACCAATAGGCCAGCACAGGTCTATTGGTGAGCATAAAAATACTTGTATAAAATGTCGACTTCTTCACAAACAGCCTGTCACTGTAAGACAAGTGAAACAGCACGTTCGCTCTCTCTCTCTCTCTTTCTCTCTCGCTCACTCCCTCATCAAATCATTGTGTGATGAGGGAGCTGGGAGCTGGATCTGCTCAGAACTGAAAAACAATCATCTTCATGTGTGGCTTTTCATGTCTGCCTTCAACAAATCAGTATGGAACAGACTTCTTTGACCTTTACACATCTCATTGTGGGAATAGAAAGTAGATATCGACATGAAAGGCCTGCTATCTCCCAAGCACCATAGTTATGACCCTTGCCACGTACTGTGAAATACTGTAAATGACATCATCCAGCTATATGTACACACACTGTACAGCTGAACGAAAGTCAAGCCATTTTAATGTTATTTAGCTATATTTAGGATAGGTAAGACACGCTATCAAGTTATCAAGTATGTACTTATCAAGTTATTTAAGTAATAAGGAAATACATTAAATAAATGATGGGAAGACCTTTGTCATATTTGCTTTATGATAAACTAGGTGGATAAAACTGCAGACACTGCAGACAAAGAATTCTGATGTACACCTGGCCTTCATGAGGACACATTTCGGGCATTGTAGCCTGGGGCCCAGACCTGCTGTTGGCCACTAGTACAGAGCTATGAGTCACACTTCTACTGCCACAGCTTGCAGTTGCATGTATCTTGGCAGGACACTGTGACACACGGCACTCCCAGCAAGGTGAAGCTGTTTAACGCTTCTTTTTCTTTTTCAGATAGTGTAGAAAAGTTACAGCGAAGACGTTGGAAAGAGGAATTAGGGAGATTATTCATTCTCATCCATCTTCCATTCATCTTTCAACGTCCATCTGTTCTCATTTGAAAGGGAAATGTACTGGCCATCTTGCAAGGAGATTACCAACAGTGGTTATGTCCCATGTTGCTGTCCAGCTCCTAATTGCAAAGAAACTGGCAAAGAGAGTCATAACGATCTTTTGTGATCAAAAAAATTACATTTTGCCGCAGCGCTTGTTTTCCACGTTTATGGCCCAGTACAATCCAAGAGCCAGTGCTTGAGCATCATCCGTTTATTAAACCTATGTATCATCTACATTGTAGCAGTTTTTCTTTTATTTCTCGGTGCTCTGACTTATACTATACAACCCAAGGCACTGGGTTTGGTGTAATAACATATATAACTCTTTCTCAATACGATTGTGTTCTCAGAAATGATTTTTGAGTTTTGGCGTAATCATTTCAACATACAGCCGAAACCTGACACCTTGCTAATGTGTTCACCGTTTCCAAGGAAACCTGTTATTGCAACCAAATAAATAAGTCTCTAAGGGCGAAATATAATATGACAGCAACAACAAGTCTTGTTTTGCTACAACTCTCAGCCAGCCCTGCAATGCAACACAATAATAGAACAGGCAGAATGCAAATACATGCCAGTTTTAACACAGTAGTCTGTATAATCTGCCTGTTTGATGAACATCATTAGCATAGGCAATATAACATACCGTGCACATGCAAATCTGTTCACCTACAGAAAATAAAGTGTGTTATATTGTCTTCCGTTCAAGCAGAGGTACAATTTCTGCCCTTGTCATCCTACAGGCTAAGCTCAAGGCGAGGTTGTTAAGACGAGGAAAGCCCTCAATCGTTTCACCAAGGGGGTCCACAGGCCACGGCCGTGATTCAGCTGTGTGTGAGACCTGCAACAGGGCTTTCCTTTTATCAGCTGCCCCCCTCCCCGAGAGAATCACAAACCACAATCTATATCCGGTGAGGGTAAGGTTGACTGCCACAGATGCAATTGCTTCTTGAGACAAGCTGTAAATGAAGACTGATCTGCCTAGGTGTGTCACAGTGCAATCAGGAGAGACATTGTGTTAGCTTTGCGTCAAAGGGTTTATGCTCGGATTGGCTGAGGAACGTTTCTTGATATTGAACTGTACAGATTGTGTGCTGGGTGCAATGGTGTTCATTATATGACACACCCCGTTCATTGTATAGAGGAGAGGTACACCACCGTCATTACCTCCATGTTGACCCCTGGCTAACAGAGGTGACGGAGATGCAGGCATTACACAGGGGACCCTATACCAACCGGCTTTGCATTAGCAACTTCAGGCTTGGATGGGCTGGTCCCTTAAGTGTTAAACAGAAGAGTGGCTGAGAACATTTTGTGACATTTCGGAGTGTTCCGAGAAGGGAGTAGTGACCAGGCCAGGACATACTACCAATGGCCCTGTAGGATATTACCTTGACTTTAGAGTTTGTTCAATTATCATATGCTATCTATGTGACTTGGCCTGGGTAGCAGCTATACTGTAGCAGTTGTTTACACTCTGAAAGCTGCATTTTAAGACGTAAAAATAGACAGTATATTTTAGAAATTTGGCATAATGCTGATGAAAATTTTTATGATTGGAATGTTGTATATATAGTTTTTATTTATCCTGCCTTCTGCATGGTATTTAGTTATTTAATATGTATTATCTTATTTGTATTATTATTATTTCACATTATTTTCATTTTCCTTTTTAATCACCAAACAGGAAACTAAAGCAGGAAAGGGGAAGAGGCCGGCCTTAGGTGTCAGTGATAATGACAATAATGTTGTTTAGAAAATATAAAATGCATAAAAAAATATATTCTGTAACTGGCATAATAAAGACCACCAGCTCCATTTCTCTTGTCCAAATTCTGTCAAACAAGTGAAAACTGAAAAATCTGAAAAAAGATTTCCCACAAATGTCTTCCTCGCTATCTGCAAAGTATATGTCAGCTCCTAAGCCCCCTCAATCTCACACGGCGGAGGAGATATGTGTATATTAATATTAGAATGGCAGTCGAATGACACATCTAGCTGGTGTGAAATAGCTGACCTGCTCCCTTGATTAGTCACTGTGTCAGGGGAATGTGGCGGTGTGTTGCCACCGAGACATTCTGCTTTAGACGTGTCAAGGTGCCACCAGGGATAGGTAGGCGCTCATGTGACCTTTTAGTGTTCTATTATGGCAGTCCCTTGGATTATACCTCACCTCCGGTATTGTTTTTACCCAAGCATTCAGCCATTATCGCTACAGCTGTTTTGTTCTCCTGACACTGCTCCTTATAAAGCTGATGTTTAATGAGCACTACTTGAGTGTGATGCTCTAGACATGTTGCGCCATGACCCCCAAAAAATAAGTTGCTCATAGTTTGTCGCCCACCCTTAACACCATACTTCCCCCACTTCCCCACCCACCGGAATATACACTCAAACACACACACACACACACACACACACACAATAGTTTCTGTTAACATACATGTTTTTAGAAACATATGTTTCTTAAAACATATCAATAACCCATGAATTTGTTGCATTTGCTTTTGACCCTGTTCGTCTGTGCTTTGTTTGGTCTGTGCTACAGTTTCAGTCTGCTGTCCACCCCAGTGTTAGTCTTGTTTTTCCTGTGTTCCATTTCCCAGTCCATGTTTTC
Organism: Aphredoderus sayanus; assembly: GCA_027564795.1. NCBI lineage: Eukaryota > Metazoa > Chordata > Actinopteri > Percopsiformes > Aphredoderidae > Aphredoderus > Aphredoderus sayanus. Next base: position 17,286 of record JAODUG010008292.1, on the reverse strand, counting down.
CCTGTTTCTGTTACCTTTGCCTCGTGTTAATTGTCAAGTTTGTCTCTTGTTTGTTGCGCCCAGGTGTTTCCCCTTGTAATCAGCCCTAGTGTATTTCCTTTGTTCTGTGTCGGGTCGACTGAATCCCTGTTGTGTTGTCATGTTCCTAGTTTCCAGTGTCCGTCACCTAGTACATTTTCTCGGTTTGTTTTTGGGGTTAGTCTACCCATTTCAATTAAAGTTCTGTTGCCTGATTTCTGTGTTCGGCTTGCTACTTGTCTGCGTTTGGGTCCATCACCTTGAAACCCTAACACAATTAGCAACTGCTTTTATCCAAAGCAAATTATTGTAAGTGATTATTACAATTAAAGTAGGAATAATTGATGCTGGAGAAAGATTGTTGATATTTTAATGAATCAAAACAAAAACGCCTCTCCCTTCCACCCTTCAATTGCATACAGTGTTCCCGCAGAAGCTTTGCCCCCTAAATAAGAGACGCATTACCAAGGCTGGAATATTTACAGACCCAGGGCTGTGTAGAAACACTAGATTTTCTTATCGGCACGCACACAGAATGTACAGCTAGCGGTCCTTGATGAGATTTTCACTCAATTTGTGACAAAGTGTATTCGCTTACAATCACTTACTGTACGTCACCTTTTAGTAGGAGGAACCAGGTACAGTATGAATGCTAAGGATTGAAAACAGGACCTTTAGGCTTGGGGTTGACCACCTTAATTAACCATACTCTGTCCACCATCCCCCAAAACCAAGCTCTTTGGGGAGTTTCATGCTATATCCTGTATTTTATACTGTACATGTAATATGAAGTGCAGTAAAACACTAGGGATGTCCCTCTAATCAACTTGGCAGAGAGGGGTAGAATTAACAATTCAGATAGAGTGTCATATTCACATCATGAGCCATATGCTATCGCTTTAACCCGTCTGGAATAAACAGATGGTAAAGTAGCTGTACAGTACTGGAGCCTCATGTTTCCATGTTATGCTCAAGGGTTTTGCATCCATGAATTATACTTCAGTCTTCTATTCAAAAAATGTCCCCCTATTTGATATATGCTTTAACTATATTCTAGTATTATGGCTGTGGTAATTGAAAATAACCAGATCACAAAACCCTATCTCCATGACAGCAGTGCCATAATTCCCACCTGTGTATGCTTTGTAAAATACACACATGAAATGGTGCTGGGAGTACTCTGTGTGAAAACAGGCCCAAACCACATGGGGCAGGGTGGGGCAAAAAAAACAAACCAAAAAATCTTTTTCAGAGGTCATCTTCTACATGGCCCTTATGTATTTTTCATCCACTACCATCCATTTCTTGAATCATCTCACCAAAACCCTAGCATCAAACAGCATTATCACAGTCCTGGGGGTGTACTGAGGACATTATCAATTCATGTGCCCTTTTGACTTTGGTGTCGACATTAGAACCACCACCCTGCAGACATGCTGGATGATGTTGGCCCAAAATCTCTGTAATTGGACGCCAAATCACTCAGGAAAGCCAAGTCATTTTCTTTGCAATTGATCAACAAGCATAATGGCGTTGATGATGATTGGTAAAGATAACAGTAATGATAACAATAACGGCACTGGGGACATCATAATTCCACAGACTGCACATATGCTGTAGTATATTTCATAATTGAGTTGAAATTCTATTCGTCAATATAAGTTTATGGATAGTGTAGACTCATATTTGCCCAAACAGACAAAGAAACAACAACATAATTTTCCTTATAATCAATGGAACTGTTGAATTCATCTAGAAAAGCCAAATTATTACCATCCCTTCTGCTGATTAAAATGCCAGAATGTCTCCAGCGAGAGCCATCTGATAGACATAACCTTTAAGTGGGCCATTAGGAATATATTAAAAAAGACTCATTTCCTGGGCACGTCACTGATGAATTATTAAAACATCTAAAACAGGGCAAGCTAGTCTCCACCCGTTTCCCCCAAATGATCACCAGTGATGACAAGTTAGCACATTAAACAATGGCATAGGAATACAAAAAAGTAATTTTCATTTGTCTGTGGTATAGGGTGTCGCCTGGATCCAGCCTCCGAATCAGTAAGCATGCCCACTAATATCATTGTCATATTGATTCAGGGTCTGGTGGTACCACCATTGCCAGGGCTGAATTCTACAATACTCTTGCCTGTCAGAATAGTTTCCCAATAGACCATGCAAAAACAGTAGTTTTCGTTGTGCAAGAGCTAAAATACCATCATTAGGAAGACATGTGTTTGTTCAGTCCGTCAGGCAATTTGTACCTTAAGTAATTATTTCAGGTACTGCAGCTTGAGAGCTTGAAACTGAATTGTGATATGCAACATTTATTCCGGAAGTGAAGAACAGAGCAACATTCAGACTCCCCCCAAGGGTTAGGTTTAGTCTCACAGGGCCACACATTTAGCTCTGTATACGTCAACTGGAGGGAGTTTTTCTGTGGGTGTTCAAGTTACTAACATTAGCGTTAAGAAATCTCTCAACTCCCTAGCTGCCGAAGGTGTTGTATTGTTGCTTAGCTTATGTCGTCGCTGTGCTTGCCTGATATTCCGAAATATTCAGGTACATTGAACCAAGTGGTTTATGCATCTCTCTTGCAATATCAATCCAACACATTCTGCATCACATTACTGTACATAAATAGTGAGTGTAAACAATAAACGACAATCAGTAATGCTATAAAAAGATAGTTGTGCATGGAAATGTAACATGGTTTAATATTTAGTTAGGTTTAGTACTCACTGTTTTAAAAACTTTGTAATTAGTCTTCATGTGCAAGGCTTATTATGACTCCTGTTCAGTTCATGAAAGATATTATAGGTGTGCAGAGCAAAAGCAGGTGTGTGGCGCTCTCCAAATGTTTGTGCCTAGGGGGGGGGTCTGCGGTTGGCGTGGGCTAGACTGTTAACTGTTGTCTATCTATAGCTAGGTCTCTGGGCTTGGGTGCAGGCACACAGGCACAGTCAGAAGGCAGAGGGTAAGCAAGAGATGGAAGGCGCGTGGCTCAGCAGGCTGGGGATTGGAGGATGACTATAAAGGGATTGTGCCTGAGCAGTGTGAGCCGGAGGAGCATGAGAGAGGCCAGCAGCTAGCCCACAAGTCCCACAGATGGTGCCTCTGGATGGGGAGAGGAGAGAAATGGCAGGGTGTTTCAGATGGACTTTGTGAGTGACTCACAGGCCCCCTGAATCCCACACACCTACTCAAATCAATCGCACAAGGCGAGCCGGACCCTCGGTTCTTCCTCCTTATCGTGCAGGTGGCGTTCTCTTATGCAGATCAGCGGTGATCAATCCTGGTGGAAAACAGGAAGCGGAAGCTTTCTGACAGGAGGTCGGGGACGATATGCTGCATTAGAACGCTGGCGTGTGGGCGCATCATGTTTATGTCAATAATGCCATGGCCTACTGTCGGTGTGACACACCACCATTCTGTCATAATCAACAACAACAGTGTGCTACTCCCTCAGAATCCAAGAAAGTGGTATACTCAACACTAAAAGTATGGAACCAGTATTCCAGAAAGATCTGTCTGCTTTCAGGGACACTGAAACAAATCTTTGACTTTGAATCCTCAGATGTTCTAACTAAATGAGGCTTCGGTGGTCAAAAATGTCAATAAATGGTATAAAAAGAGACATTAACACATTTTGACAGGGTGTAAAAACAGTCAACAGGGTTCTTTGTATGTCCACAGAACTTTAACCCAGCCCTCCCTTAAAATACCCACACCACCAGGTAATGCTACTGCTTTCAGTCCCCATTATAGCGCGGCTACGTAACCCCATAGGATAGTTCCCAATGCACTCTAAGCTGGAGAAGCAGCTCATCTTCTCACTATATAGTGTCAGGTCCATTATCACCTAGTAGAGCCAAGTCACGCTAACAGAGATGTCATCTTCACAGGCCAGCCAAGGACCTGACAAAACAGACTCACGCTCTTTTTCGTCCGTCAGTGTATTCACCACCATTGTGTTATGACGCCACTCAAACAGTGAGGAGGTGAAGAGAGGAGGCATCAGATCCTCTATAGACACATTATGCATATTTGAAGGGTGAGCATTTGGTCACATAAATCTCACCATATAGCTGAATAATTGAAGAAGCATTTGCTGCAAATATATGAACACAGTCCTGTGAATGTCCTTTTGGCCAGTTGTCTCTGTTCAGCCCATGTCTTCATTCATCCTTATGCTTTATAGTTCAACCAATAAAAATGTAAATGGAGTAATACTTTACTACACCATTCTCTAATTTCCATGTGTTTATTGTATACACACATTCAGTAAACCACTAAAAGTACTTATAATAATAATAATAATAATAATAATGGAATCAATCTTCACTTTTACCTATTTACCAAAAGTAGCCTCACCTCATATTGTAGGTGAGACACACGTGCACGCTTGCCATTTAAATTGAACAATAATGAGAGTGACACAGGACAGTAATGAATCTGAACCTTGTCTATTGAATAATTTAAACTGAATGCCAAATGAAAACTCTCCACTCTATCCAAACCTCTCACCAACTGGAATAATGTGATTTCATGTAATAATCTTACATACATATTCACATAGTGGTACAATGTGCTGGAGCACATATTTGTTTGGAAGAATAATGTAAAACATGCAATTTCACAGTTACACAAAGTAGGTATGTTCCTTGTTCAAGGACACTATAGGGGTGGGGAGATCATTCAAGTTTTAAATGGTCCTGGTCTGGCTCTTATACATACCCACAAGTCCAACAATGGGATACATTCCACTGTGAATGCATGGCCAGTTGGGGAAATGGAACACTATTTTGTTCTCTATGACATACATCTTTAGCACACACATATACACACAGATGAGCATTAGATGTGCGCGCGTGCGAGCACGCACACACACACATACACAAACACACACACACACACACTCGCACACACAGGGCTGGGTGTGTTGAATAATTGAGTGGTTGCAATAAAATGTATGGTGCACACTTGAGTGAGAATGATAGTGGCAGAGTTAAAAGGGAGGGATGAGGCAGTCTGAGGTTAACCTGTGAAATGCGTGAGAGAAAGACAGAGGTGATACTCCCAATCTGTATTTGTGATCAAGATGATTTGTGTACATTTCAATTTGTTGTTTGTTCTGTGTTTGACAGAAATAGTGGCTGAGATTTGAAGTCCCAAGCACCTGTTATGTTTATAGCATTTCCTTCTGCAATAACAGCCAGAAACAGAGAACAAATCAATATATCCCAATATAGCCACCCTTTGGTTGGTACCGCTTAGAAATTTCCCTACAAATTCAGAATTATATTTATATCCTATGTATAATGTAACATATGATGATGAGGACATACATTACACAGACAAATTTGAAAACATTACCTGTTTCTAGGCAAAGCAAATGTTGTAGCCACATCCTTACGGAGTTACTTTTGTCTATGTATTATGCAAACAAACATAATAGGTTTGAGAGCAAAACTTAAAAACTGTGGCAAACGACAGCATCTTATACTAGGTTACATATTTTATACTGTGAAAGAGTACGCTATACCAAAGTTCTTATAGTCTATAGTCTCTGGTTATAGCCTACCCTCTCTTCAGCTGAGATGTATGGCAGTCAGCAAAATAGCGTTTGTTTATAGGCAAACGAAATGGTAAGGTTATGTTATTACTCTTTTATGTTTTGTTGTATACAGTCCTTAAACAGATGATGTCCTCTGGGTCAAATCACTAGCTCTGTGGCAGATATAAGGCACTTAACCTAATTCTACAGCTTACACACATATACTGTATGATGTGCACTGCTGGCACAACAAGGTGTGAGTTTGAAACCCGAGGACAACAGGAGCACAGAAAACAACACAAATACATAAAGAAATAAATACACTCAGCAATGTCAATAAAAATAGCAATACAACAATACACAATTAGATGGCGCCGTCTGGTGGTTCAATAAGATATTGTAAGGGCGTCACGAGGGTTAAACAGGGGTTATCAACCACATTACTATTAATTCATGAAAACAACCCTAACCCTAACCCTAGCAAATTGAGGAACCAGTAAGGAGATCAATATGTCCATCTCTCTATAATTATATAGGCTACACAGTGTCAGGGACAGCCAAATACAGGTCAGTAAACAGTTGCATAGAGAACTCCTTTAATGTTCTCCTGATGTTTACATCCCTGGCAGGTTCTACAGGCTCTACATCATGCTGTGTTGACTTAAAGGTCCTTGGGAGGAAAATATTGATGACCTGCATGTCATCATCATTCCAAATGTCCTCTCAGTGTGTATTTTGTTTATTTTATTTAGGAAGGGACAATACACATTCATTAACATGGGACTATTTCTCAAGGTCATGGATATGTTTGCATGTACAGTATGTAGATTTAGCCGTATTTGATCATTTTCATCTCCAGTCCATGACAGAAAGGCATATAAAATATTGAAAGTTGTACAGAACAATCAAGAGAATACAATACATAATATCATCACATGAACACAATATATATATATATATATATACATATATACTGTACATACTGTATATACAATGATGTTCCCGTTCAGGTACCGTACAGGTAACTATCTGTTCAATGTTATTGAATATGATTTTATATTTGGTAGGATTTCAAAGACGTGAGAGGCCATAGAACAGCATCATCATTTACCAACCACTTTACAAGTATAATAAAATACACAACATATAGAAAGTGTGCTGCGTTTCCTTCTCCACGTGTTAGCCTCTGTATGTATTCTATTTTACGGTTAAAAGTAAACGGGTTTGATATCTCTAGCTCAAGGAAGCATACAGTCAGCCAGGCATGTGAGGGGTCGGAATTTCCAGTTGACCACACAAATCACAGTCCCATCCTATCCAATGTCAGTTGGGAACATATCTTAGGATGCACATCTGGGCTTTGATGAGACACCATTCCATTTTATTGGCCTCTCATACATATTTCATGCATGGCCTGTTCAAACGTGTATGCTAATGTGTACGTCCCAGTCACTGGGGTACAGTGGATCTGTTATTGTAATGAGAGAAAGGGGGCACGCAAGACAGAAAAAGGTTGGAACAACACTAGTTAATGATGAAGCGCGTTGTTAGCTTCCAGCTGGTTCCCACCCTCATGTGTGCAGCATGCAAGTGAAGGAAAATGTGTCAGGTGAGTGATTGAGGCCAATGAGGAAATGTGCACACAGTAGTTGTCATCTCCATCCATCAAAAGGTAGCGCTAATGATAACCTCAAATGGCTTTACAGGGCCACATTTCACGCAGGACTGCGGAAAATGTCTGCGGTGCATTTTCACATACTGTAGATGTAGCCACACACACGCATGCTGAGCGGAAGAACATATATTCTCTCTCTCCCTTTCCCATCTGAAACAGTAGCAGGGACGCTGGCAGTGCATATATTTAGCTGCAGCATTCCTGTCTCGGCGCTGTGACGTCTCCCGCGGTCTCTCCCAGCTGTTTTATCCAGTCACTCTGTCAGGCAGGCCGCCCCGCACTTGTGCATTATTCAAACTCTGAAATGGAGACGGGGGAAATTGGAAGTTCCCTCCACAGCTTTGATGGCATGTAAAAGAGCAGGAGGAGCCCCTCTGCGCTGCCACTAAATGCTGTCATCAGTCTTTCCCCAGCCACCGTGATCAGGGAATTAAACGTTGGTCTTTGAACCTTGACTGGCATAGGGCTGTGTGCAGTGAATATGCACAGTGTGTTTTTGTGTTGGGTTGTGTTTGGGTGTGGAGGAGTTTCCTTGTGCATCACCCATAAAACACTTCACGGTGTAAACACCCTTCGGTACCCATGCAAAAAAAACAATCTTGCAATCAAATAAGTGACCATTTATATTATAGGGCCAATTACATTACATTAAAGTTAAAGGCTGTGATGTGAAAATGAAATCTATTGCTGTCATCATACTGTATGTATCAGAGTTATGTTTAATGGAAAGTGTGTTTGCTATTGGCAGGTCGAGAGGAATGATCCAGAATCTCCATCACATAAGATGTGTCAACGCAGTAACAATACAGTCGTATAGCAACAGGCTATCACAAACAGACACGCAAGCATAAAGACAAAAGAGGCAAAGAATGCAGGCATTTGTAAAGCCTTGAAGTGAAAGTGTGTTTGTGTACGTGCTGTGCCCAGTCTCTGTTGTGTGTGTGTGTGTGTGTGTGTGTGTGTGTGTGTTGACTCAGTGTGATGTGAGTGGGCAGTGGGAGAACACTCCTCTGGCGTTGTTGTTCATCCATCACCATCTTTTTGTCGGCTGGCCCGTCGGGCCGAGGAGCGACGGTCTTATTTCCCCATAATCCCACTCTTAAAATGTACCGGCACGTCCTCTGCACCCCTTCCAGGCTCCGCGCCTCGCGGAAAATAATCCATTGATCCCTCTCCGCACGTCACTCACAAAAGCGGTTAGCGCAATGAGCTCCCCGAGCCATGCCGTGTCAAGTGTGGCCCTCGGCCGCCGGGAATCAATCACATGAAAATAATTTGGAATGCAAATGGACAAAGGATGGGCCCATACATGTTCGGTGGCTGTGCAGTTGGAACAACAGATGCCTTTTTAATTAGACGTTATTGAAAGGACAGCCCCTTGAGTTGTAGCATCCCATTTTCAAGGGAGTCCTATACACACGAATTCAAAATAAACACACAACAAACAAAAACAACATTACATTACAAACAGACTGCGAATACACAGATGCAGACAGCTCACTCACCCTCTCCCAGTGACACCCCCAGCCCCCACAGAAATACAATAAACCAGATAAATCAATTACTGTACATCAGAATAAAGAGCAGTAGAAGCAGATATTATGATTGAATCTTTTGTCACCACTTTGAGGGTGACAAACACATATGTTAAGATGTGTTTTGCGATGTGGATGATTGTGATGAAGGCTTGCAGAAGCCAGTGTACTTTATATATCTAGTCGGGCTATTGGTTATACTCTGTATGGCCCACATAGGCACTAACACCCCAAAATGAAATATTAAAAAGTGATTTACGACAGACGCTCATTAGCATGGGGAAGAAAAGAGATTTGAATCTGCCTGCATGCACAGAAATCTTTTCATAGGATTGTCATGTATTACACAGTTTTCCTCTCCTCAAATATACTATAAAAGACGTACCCATTAATATTTGATCTATTTCATCTTCAGCTCTATAACGGTATAGTGTTGTTTGAAATGTTTTCTGTGATTTACTAGCCAAATACTAGTTTGGTAAGGTTTGTAGGCTACTTCATACACATGCTGCAGATGAGGAACTTAACATCTTTAACATGCACGTCATTGCATTTGTTCGTCTGTTCGCCTGTTTTCTCAGTTTTTCCCACAGGACCACTATAATTGTCGTCTAGTTTTCAGTGCAGGCAGTCTCCATGGATGTGTGAAAAAGCACAGTGAATGAAAGAGGGCTTCGTATGAACAAGCTCCATGCAGGCACTGAGGCTTGACAACGTCTCAACATCTGCACAAGCGTTGGTCTCCTGTGGTCTTGTCATAGAGCACAAGCAGAGCGCCCTCACCATATTGTTACTACCATGAGACAAACCATACTGGTTTGTAACACACTACACAAATGAAATGTGATAATGCATTCTCTTCATGCAGTGATAGTCGATAAAGTACATCAAATGAAATGATGCTGTTCAAAAACAAAACATGTTTAACTGTGTCAAAAGTGAGCGGTGCGTGTTTTCTGAGCAGCCCTGAAAACAGCGGGGGGGAAATTTAGCTTATATTATATCAATAGTTATGTAATATCGACTGGGTCAACAATGGTGATAATTGGATGTGGTGATAACTGGATCTGGTGATAACTGGATCTGGTGATAACTGGATCCGGTCCAAACCGGACCGCAAGACGTATGAGACGAGATGAAAGGAGCGGTGAGTGCGGTGCAGTCAGCAGTTCAGTAGCCTGCACTTGGGTAGCTAAATTCTTGTCTTCCCAAAACCGCCCCCGATGTGATTACGGTTGCGATATGATGTGGGCCCAGTGATTAGCATAGATGGCTACAGCAAAGCAAAACTGCTAGTGTGAGGCTTTGATGGGGGGGGTACTAGTGGTCAGAGATTTCATCGACCTGCTTCCTGGATTTCTGTTAATAATATACAGGGACTTAACACGCCTACACATGCAGCTAACAGAAGCTAGCAGACAGAAAGCACACACAAATATGGGAACACATGGGCAGGCACTGAGACGGCACATAACGTCAACAGATACTGTATTTCAGCGTATGTTATCTACTGTATCCTAATCAGACATGCACACACTGACCTGTATGCTAGTTGACCACATGGACAGACACACGATCCCACAAACACACACATGTTCCCACGCATGTTGACGGTGTTTTAAAAAGTACACACGCACCACCCGCTAATGAGTTTCTCACCACTCTTCATCACCACCACCATCATCATCGCTGCCCTCCCTAGCAGTGCAGACCTTGTTATAATGTCCACTTGTTTCTTTTTTTTCTTTTTATAGTGTAACCTGCTGGTATCAAAGTCGCATTTACAGATGCCTCATCTAAAGTGTTACATTTGATAATGAAGGTATTCCTGTTCTTAATCATTACATGTTAAAAGATACTGTAGTGAGTTTGCATTTGGCTAGCTGTAATTGACAAGTTTGCCTGTACTGTGCAAAACCAATAAACAAATGTCCACACATAATAATTGACACATATTGCATATTTATTATTAATGCATATATCCAAAAACTTAACACAGTCATTCAAATACAAAACTTAATTCACAGTCATTTCAATACAAAACTTAATTCACAGTCATTTCAATACATTTCAAACAAAACAGATGTGGCTGTCAGAGTACAGGTAATGGAACGCAATGGAACGTAACGCAATGGAACATTTTGTGTATTGTATTGTGACTTTACAATGCAGTACTACACCTGTAAAACAATGATATACCTTTCGCCCTTCACCAATTATGTGAAATATAGATTCTGCTTTGAAACAAACATGTCCCTAGGATCAAACAGTTGAAACCCTACCCCTCCCATTATATTCACACACACTTTTAAATGTAGAGGTTCTGGATTACACAATCAAGGAGTATGCATTTATATTGTAATTGGATCCCTGACAATCACAACAGAGATGATAACATTATGTATGGTGTATTCGTATGTATGTTTGGAAAGGCCACAGGGGAAATACGGTTTCTCTATTGCTTTCTTCGCCGGTCCACTGATCTGACTAATGTAATTGTGAATCAGTGTTGTATGAGCCCAGCCAGCTTTGTGCTGTTCCCACTGATCATCTGGCTCAGAAGAGGTATGAAGTCTGCCATCTGCTGATATTTGGACACCTGCTGGCACAACATCCCACCACTTTTATATATTTCCATTGACATGTTTAGGAATCAGTAATTACAATTAAATATAACCTTTGTGAGCTGAAGCATTAACGTTGAAGTAAAAAAAAAAAAAAAAACTACAAATCCCAGAGGCAGGTGCTAATATTTGCATTAGTCAAACCAAACGGCAATAACTCAGCTGCCAATGTGCCCCTGGGCAAGCCACTGGCATGCTTTTGTCCTGCAAGCTAAATGTGGACCTTTGACCTGACCAATTGACAATGTATTCCTATAGTGGCAGTAAAGTTTGGTTTGACTGTAGGACTAGATGCACACAAATACAAAGAGGAACTTCAACTTTGTTAACTCTCTTCAGTTGAAAAGCACCTTCCATTAAACTTTAATGTGATGCACTCACATTTTGAAAGTGATGAGGGACCTTGAAGAACCCCATAGTAAACAAGCTTAGGGATGTTGGAGATGCACGTCTGTTACAACAAAGCCAACTGTGCATGCCCATGAGTCATGCCTGGTATTACAAAGCTAAGATGAGTTTCCCCTGTATGAGGCCATACTTCTCTGTCCAGCCAACCAACATTGTCCTACAATGCTGTGTGCTCCCACAGTCATATGACCTTTCATCCCCTGTGACTTGCTGTTTGTTTTCTATTAGATTGCTCCTTATTATTGGACCAGAAAGTCCAAGAGACACCCTGGCCTCCATAAAAAGTTTATTTCATGGCTTATTTTGTGAACCAGGGTGTTGCTGCAGTACTGAGTCTAATAATGTCATTGAAATATTGTCCTCTATCTACAAAGGGTCTTTACTGTATGTTTTATCTGTAGGGATTTTTCTTTTTTACCTACGTTTTATTTCAATCTCTATTCTATGGCTTACTGGGCTGTGAATGTGGTGTATGGAGACTGGCCATGTCAGCAGGCTGATGTCATGTTACCTTGGGAAACGTCCCAGGGGACGCTCACATCTGACATGTTTGATATTGTCTAATGGCTTGTGAAGAGAACTAAGTCATCCTGAAAGACAAGACGGGTGCTTGTTCCAAGAAACGGATGTGTCAAAACCTCAGCAACCGTTTTAACATTGTCTGCTGTCAGAGGAAAGTTTTACTACTACTTGAAAACAAATTTTATTAGTTTAACTCAGATAACAGATTACAATGGCACGATTAGCATTGTGTTTAGTTTTAACTGTGAGTAAATATCAGAATAGAATAGTTGGTTGGTTGTATGCTGTAACATTTTCTCTGTTGTCATCTCACATCCTTAGTGTTTATGATTGGGTACATGTATTTGTCCATATTGTTAACTTTTTTAAAGCGCTTCATAGCTAACACATTTGTATTTAGCATTTTAGTATAAATAAAGTAAAGTAAAAATGTATTAGTTAATAAAACACTTTACACTAAATGAGTATTTGATTCATGTGTGTGTGTGTGTGTGTGTGCTGTAGACCATTCATTTAAAAATCTGTAAACACAAACACTCTAACTCACTAGTAATGCAATTATAAAGCAGCTGAAGAGCCACCTCCAGCTTTCTCAGGAAAAGCTGCATGGCCAGTAGGAGCGTTGTGCTCAATACAATCTCAGGGTTGAAACCTTAAAGGTGGAGTCAGCGATTGTAAGATAATACATATTTTGTCAAATTCAGCGAGTGTCTCCTCACGGTCCACAAGCTGTCCATTCTGTGCGCGTTGAAAAAGAAAGCCGGAGTTTCTACACAGCCCTGGCTCTGTAGATGGGAACGCACACACAAGTGCTGCAGATACCACATACTGACACTATCCCAGCCTTGGCCATGCGCACCTAAGCTTCTGAGTTCAAATATAAACAATGCTTCTCCAGCTTTGCTGACTCCACCTTCATCAAAACCTCCCATCCCTGTTCCGCCATGCAGGCTGTCCACTTTATTAATCGTTCTGGCGCTGTGACTAGCTCCAGTGCCAGGGTTGAGGTGGAGCAATAATGACCCCCCCCCCACCCCGTTTGAAGAACAGCGAGACTGAGTAAAGGGAGGGGTGAGCAGTGGCTCATTGGCATTTAAGGGAAATGTTAGCATAGCTGACTGATCTGGAGGGCTGTTTAGACAGGCTTGAGAAGGGTGCTGTTGTACTTTATCCTTGTAATATTTTGACCAAAGCGTATCAAAGGCATTAGGACCTCAGGAAAAACGGCCAATGTGGGCAATTGGCATAATTTGTCTCCTTTAAGTCTGCCATCGCCGAGCTGCTGGAGAAGACTCAGAATAGCATCACGGGTCACACCTGAGAAGATCCTTTCTGAATCCTCCCGGGCTTGGGAGCAGGAGAGAATCCAATTTAACGCTGACCTCTGACTCAAGAACCATCTCCTGAGAATCCACATGGATGGCCTGAGCCACTGACCTCCCAACCTAGCACCATATAGCACCCATTTGTGATGATCTGCTTGTCTGTGTAAAAAGAGAAGAAAAAGAAACGATCCTTTCGGTTCTATTATGGGCTATCTCTTAGCAATTGCCTTAAACCTAAACTTAATGGTGTGTTGATAATAGCATGGTGCTTAGTAACTAAGTTAGCCCTGATTGCTGAAGTCATTTTAAAAGGATGCATTTACTTAACGATTACTGGTGTATGAGTTATTCAGCTATTGAGATGAACTGACTTTGGTTAAAAACATCTGCTAAATGTTGTAAATGTATGATGTAAACCATATAACAGAGGCCCTCTGACCTTTGAAGGATCCAGAAAAGCGTTCAGTGGCACTGTACATTTGCTCCTGTTGACCCAAGGAAGGAAAGCTTTAGGCAGAGGTACAAACCACCCCCTACACCTATAAAAGAGACGGAGAGCCTGCGTGCACCTGGCAGTAAGAGCCATACGTCCTTCTCATCAGGGAGCAACGCAATGCAGAGTCCCAAAGGGTTGGACTTTGTACCGTATTCTCATGGTGGGTGGGTGGGTGGGGTAAGGGGGATGGGAGGCACGCCTCAGGCTCCTTCTGGCCCCGAGGCAGGGAAAGCAGAGTGCGGTGACTGCTCTTGTCCTCTGCGCTGGCCAAGGATGTCCTCCAAAGACATGATACAGCCTAAGCTTGTTTGCTATGGGGTTAGCGCCTCTTAACTCCAAGTGTTGCTTTCAAATGTCATTGAATGTTTCTATTCAATGATTCGTATGTACTTTATGGAAGTAGCCTGTTAAAATTCTAGTAGCATCAGCACTGTTTATGTGCTTTGGGGATGGGAACATGACATTGATGGGAACCTGACATATCTGGAAATATAAGATTCTTGTGATTTGATTGATACAAACCATTACATTACAATAAATAACCACTGACAGCTTTTCCATCATTACAGACATATCTAATCTGTTGATTATCAGTCACAACTGCAGGTCGCATGTAAACAATTGCCCACTGCCCTTACAATTGACACCT
>JAODUG010008283.1:0-21828 GCA_027564795.1 Aphredoderus sayanus | reverse complement strand
CCGCCGGGGGAAGCAGAGTGATGGGTCAGTTATCTGAGGCATTAATCTTCTCTGAGGCTTGTTTAAAAGCAGACATAACACAGGAGGCACAGTGAGTCTCGCCGCTCTCCCCTGGCCTCTGCCTGTAAGGGCTGAGAGGAGCCGCTGAGAGGAGCCGCTGAGAGGAGGCACGGCTTTATCTCCAGAGTGAACGCTGTGCCATCACAGGCAGAGCCGATGGGGCTGAGATTGGTGGCTCAGGTGGGGGGGGGAACCCAGAGCCCCTTGTAAGTAGTGTATAAGTTGAATCGTTGAAAGTGTCTTTATTCCATGAAATCAGCATCCCCCTGCTCGCGCTGTCAGGAGATAAACGGCGCCCTTAAGGGAAGCACAAATACAGCAGAGTGTGTTTGGTTTCCCGATGACTCCAGATAGTCTTGCCAGCGCCCCGGGCTAAACACCTACCCTCCTAATAGAACTCTTTATGAATGACTTGTGTGGGAAGTTTGCCTGGAGCTGCTTGTTATTAAACATGGCTTCATCACGGTCTCTCCTGCCAGGTCCCTATGTGCTGCAGCAAGTACCTACTACCTGGCGTGCGCCCGCTGCCCCCACAACTGCTCCTACGTCCTTCTAAGCAACAAGATAGCCCTCCTCATGGACCTGCTGCTGCATCAGTTAACAGTGAGTCCACAGGGTGTAGAAGGATATTTTCTAATACGCAGTTGTATCAATTCGTGCCTTGTTCCTCCTCCCGTTCCTGATTAGGCTTCCCACTGATCATGAGAATGATTAATTGGAGTTTACTAGTAGTTTAAGTAAATGGGGGGTAAATCCTAGAATTTTGCAGTCAGGGGTTGTTTTTGATACACAAAATACTGTCCACAGTTTATACTGTAGGTTGTGGAAATTAAATTTAGTTTGTACTGGTAAAATGGCTTTCACTGAAAATGCTGCTGATTTCCCGTTGTTCTTTTGCCCAGGCATACTGGTACTGTAAAATCAGTGAGTTAACTTTCCTTGTGCTAGTTGTTGTGAATTCCACTTTCAATACAATGCACTGTGCAAGGCAGCAGAGACACGCTCTGAGGTCCGCAGAGACACGCCATTGCCATTGACAAACTCTGGGCCAACCACATGGTCGCTGCATCTAGGCTATGGGAATGTGAGAGTGCAGGCAGCGCGGCATCAAACACACCAGCCCGTATCCCTCAGCACTCTGGAAGAGGCACTGTAAACAACCGCTCACTCCAAACATGTAGCGCTGGCGGCGCACACAGCACGCATGGCACAAACAGGACACGGCACAGACCCTGGCTGAGGCACATGCACGAATTCTACCGGGGCTTCCTTCCCCAGGGGAGAGTTCCAATCCGACGCCGTCATATTTCCTGAGGGCTCGCAGGGAGAGGTTTGTATAAAACACATCTCTGCAGCTGCTACGATGACTGACGTATCCAACAGCACCGCAGAAGACAAACCACGTTTTCTACATGAGTAAGATGCAGATAAATAGCACGGTTCAAAAAGGGTCCACACCACCCTCTTCCTCCCTTCCTTCATGGGTTGTTTAAATATTGTAATATTTTCTTTCTAACTTTATTTGTTATGTTATAGTATGTGTGTGTGCTTGCGTGCTAGCTAGAAAGTGGGGGTAGTCTTGCCGTCTGTGCATGTCCCCCTATAATTAGATTTGTGGAGAATGTTGGTGGATTTACTTGTCAGTGTGTACCCTATCCATTAGACCAAATGAGTCAGTTTTGCCCCCTACTAGCACTACAGTATGTCTACTTGTGTCTATTTGTATGTTAATGTGTCATTAGTCCGGAAAAACCAAATCCAGTTATACTGTGTTTGCGGCGTCTAATGTACAACACAAAAACATATGTAGTCTTATTAATCTGGATCTAAGCAAGCGTACACAATAAAACTGCTGAAGCCAAAACAAGTGTAATATGCTTTTAAGCAGTAAGTAAAAAAAACATACATGTGTTTACTTAGATTATATTTTTTCTATGTCTGTTGGTTTCTATATTTGCTTGGCACAGCTGATGGGGTTTATAGTACAATAAACACAAAACGCAACCCCAGTATCAACTTCTCCTCTGTGCGTAGTGGCAATACCTGAGGGAGCTCTCATATGCCGACATGTGGGCACATCACTAGTCTTGTTGCACCGGTTGTTAACCAACAATTTATGGCCTGGTTTATGAATAATAAACAAACCTGGTGTAATTGTACCTTACTACATCATTTAGCAAGTATATTGAATTGTGTGTTTTAGTAAAGAACAGTGGCTCCGCTTATGTATGCTACATCTGAGGAAATGTGTGGCTTTTAAAACACATGTTGCGGTTTTAAAATGCAATCTCAGCATTCTCAGAGTAGGCAAGGGCATTAGGATGGTGTCTGCTTTCATTTGTGATCCGCCAGTATGTACAGTAGCAGAAGCTGGCGATGTGCTACGACACAGATTCTCTGTTGCTCGGTCTGTGAAGCTTATATCTGAAATGTAATGTTACTCTTGACTTTTCTGTTGTCTACCAATCTGCAGCTCTACGTGCCAGATGAGGACAAGTCCATCTTTGGCCGCGGTGTCAACAAGCAGGTGTTTGAGGGCTTGACCACAGGGCTGCTCCAGACCGGTGCCACGGTCCTTGGTCTCCTCTGGCCTCTGGGCCCTGAAAGCAGCCAAGGAGACAGTGTTTGGATCTGCTCCCCAGACAACAAGGTGTCCTTCAACACCCGTGCACAGGATCTGATCAGGTATTCATCAGGACATTTTTAAAGGTATGCATGTGTCCTGAATTGTGGGTGAAACGAGTATACAAAAGTGTTTTGGTTCGAAGCTCCACGAGTACAGGGCCATGGACAACTTCTAAATATAAATTTGAGCCAGCCAATATAAATGTGGTGTTTTGTAGGGTGTTCTAATGCAGTAGAGGTACAGTAGGGGAGAGCTATGTAGCGACACATGGATAGTATATTTACGGTCAGTGCTGCTTTTATTTCCTCGGCTTCTCTCTTTCACACCTCCTCTTCACACTCCTCGGCAGCTCCACAGTCTCCTTCCTCATGAGCTCTTTAGCTCCCTCATTATATCCCTCCTCCACTGATCTTCACAAGGTGCCAGTTTGTCAACCTCTGATGTTCTCAGCAGTGTGCCTGAAATAACAAACACTTGGAAATGGTCCAGTGAGTCTCGTTGAGTGTGGGTGTACCCTGGCACCCTTCCAACCCCCATCCCCCCCCCCCTCGCTGTAACAGCTGCTTCTTTCAGATGAATGGCTTTCCAGAACAGCATAAACATGGAAAACCGCTCGTGGAGGTTCGGAAAGGTCCCCTTGAACCTGGCTTTCTGAGTTGGCACTGAGGGCTTGGAGTGGGGGGGGGGGCGTGGGCGTGAGGAAAGGCAGGCCCTGCCGCCAGAGCCCTCCCAGCGACCCCTCCCTTCAGGCATGATTCATCCACCGCCGCTCTCATCCGCTGACCCCGTCATAACCCCGGAGACAAGGGAGGGCCTGAGAATAATGGTGTCGTCGGCCCGATAATCCCTAGAAGGAGTAGGAAGATGTGCCACAGCCGCCTCCTGGAATGGATTTGTTAGTCGGGTCGGACAGAAGATCAAAACATCTGTAGCTTTTACAACACACTCCCATTATGGCTAGCTATATATCACAGAGAAAGGAGCCCTCCATTTCCTTTTCTACTCATCAGCATTCCTTCAAATAATTTGTCAGCGCTCTCTTCCCCTGCCATTGTTATTAAACACCCCAGGGAGCATCGCCGCATGACACGCCAGTAAACATCAGGGGGCTTTATCTCCAAACAGACAGAGGTGCCAGTCGTGTAGCACAGCACGCAGTGTGTGGAGAGCTCCTTTCAACCCAGGTGAAGCAATGGAAGAGTCAAAACAAAGCGCTCCGGCTCAAGTGTCAGGTGACCTGTCGCATAGGTGAACAAACGGGGCTAATCGCCTGCTCCAGACGACTTTTCTGTGAGTGACAGGGCAGACAAAAAGGTTATGTGAGGCCCTGTCACAAGAACACGTACGGTATGCGGACCATTTGTTGCTGCTGCAAGACACAATAATCGGTATTGCTGGCATACACATGGACCATAAATGTACATTGTTTGTTTATTTTTTTATGAAATAATTTGTATTCCACCGGTATACAGGAAATGACTCGCCGTAAAACGACAGGTTCCACTGCACATCCGCGCCGCAAACGTGGACTTGTCCAGTGTCGCCTGAACACTCAGGCGCCCAGGCACGGGAGGAGGCATCCGTAGGGGTCCTGCCTCGTCTGCTGCGGCCACTACGGCCCTGCCTCAACGTTCAGGTGTCTGAGCGGAGGGGTGGTGGGGGGGGGGCAGGCAGGCGCCAGGCATACCTGAGCGCTGAGACGACGGCCCCGGGTCAGCAGGCTATTAGGGAGCTGGGCTTGGCACAAAGGGGCACAGCAGCCCCTCTAATGACGCTATTAGCAGTGATTTGTGGCTGAAGACGGGGAACCTGATCACCAGCCCTGTCATTGGCAAAGACAAATTTGTAGATATCACAGTAATAGCAGGAGGGGAGGGGGTGTTGGGGTCTTAGGTGGGATCACGTTTCACCTGCAGTCCTGTGTAGGTATGCACAGTACAGGTCTTTGTTGGTCCCGTGTAAAGGAGGGGGCGGGGGCTTACAGAGTTTTGCCTTCATGCTCTCTTGGGTTTCTTCCAGCTACGTGGTGAACATGGGCTTGATCGACAAGCTGTACGGCTGCTTCCTGTCTGTCCAAGGCCCCGTGGATGAGTGTCCCAAGATGTCCGCCTTCCTCCAGCAGGCAATAGCCCTGCTGAACGACCTGTGTAGGCTGTGCCGTGTGGTGACTGTACGGTGAGCTCCACGTCTCTGTCTATGTATCTGTGTGTGTGTGTGTCTTCCTCACTCACGCATGGCTGAGAAGGGTGAGTAAGTGTTCTTGACGCGCAGAGGGTTCCCATAACGACGCCTCACGGCCACTTGTACACAAAGGGCACGCTTGCTTCGCAGCCACCCTGTTGGAGCTGTTTTCTGTGGGGATAGCCGGCCGAGCCATTGTTACTGCACGTAGAGATAGGCATCTACTTGACCCCCGGTGCTCTGTCACTCACCATAAAGCCTTAGCCTGCAGGGGGAGGGGAAGGCCACCCACATGTACTATGGTGACCCCGCCCCCCCGCCTTACAGAAGGGTTCAGTGACATTGCTGACAGAGGCTAAGCACACATTCACTCTGAGGGAGCGCAGCGCACCAGTGAAGCACTGCTGAGCGTGGCCGCACGAGCAGAAATGATCTGCAGTCCACGGCACCACCTCTGTCTGTGTGTGTGTGTGTGTTATCCATGCTTGGTTTGGTGCGTTAAATGGTTTTCATCATCTGCATGGCAAGCCCTTTTGAATTGACTCACCCGATATCACAGTTCTTGCAGTCCGACAACATTTCACAACAAGCTCTCCTCTCACTGTAGCTGCGTTCCGCCCTGCTCCCACATATGACTGGGATTGTGTGTGCAGTGCCCAGTCCGTTACCCAGCTTGCCACTTTGCCCTCCCAGCTGCAAAGCACAGCAGTAACGATGGCCAGCTGTTTAGCACAGGCGCAGAGCCGCTGGGCCTCGGTGACACAGAATATCTGTGAGAAAACACAGTGTCAGACCTCACAGATTTAATGAGCACACCGGTTTTTGAGTAATTATCAACATACGGATAATCCACCAGGGTTCTGTCTGTGTGTGTGTGTGTGGATGCTAAACAAGGTCGTGAAATATGTTGGCCATGCCAGTTGTTGTGTCATGGGATTATGCTGGCATTACGAGACCGTGTTCTTGCCGAGCAGCACATTTCCATGCAGGGCCTGTTGGCTAACGTCATGTACCAGCATGCACGGCGGGTTCTACCCAGAGGTCACGCAGCCTCTATTCTGTATCGCTGCAAATCACAACTTGTGCTGCGGTGCTAGTCGAGAACTCCCTGTTTTTGTGTGTGCCTGTGTTTTGTAGATTCACATAGATTACATTACCTTCTAGCTTTAAAGATGCCAAAAGGACACACTTGTCCACTTTGCAATATATACATTCTCAATTGTCTTTGAATGCTAGCTGAACTGTGTTTCTGTGTAATAAAACATCTGGGTCCATTGTAATGGAAACGGCCTTATTCCTTTGGCATGGGTTAATGTGTGTTTTATTTGGCCACTAGTAAGTAGACTGATACGTATATGAGTACTGTACTGGATATGAGGGTCCTCACACCACTCGACTGAGGGAGCACATATGTGCTTCAATACTTAATTGTATCGGTATATTTTAATCCAAGCATAATTATGTGGAACTCTTGCTTGAAACATACTCTTCTTAAACAAACAAGGGAATAAAATCGGGAAGCAAACACAAATTCTGCTCAGGAATGATACAAAAGCAGATGGAACACATATGGAAGACCCAGCCCAAAGCTTGAGGCTTAAAATACAAATCATTGTTACTGGCTAAATGGATGTTACCTTTCTCTCTCTTTTACTTGTAGGAATATGTTGTTGTTGTCCATAATGGCAGCCTGGCCTTACATGAATGTTTCTCCTTCCTAGATCTCCCAATATATTTGACAATAAGCGGCAGGACCCCACTGGGCTGACAGCGCTGCTTCAGTCCACAGACCTGGTCGGGGTGGTGCACACCCTGTATTGTATCCTGTTGCACAGCTCCCTGCCAGAGACTACTGCCCAGGGCCCCCAAGGGCCACAGAGCCCGCAGGAACCCTACGCGCCTGGGGTCGTCCAGGTGGCTCTGCAAGGCATCCGCTTCCTCAACAGCTTTGCCCTGCTTGACCTTTCTGCCTTCCAGGTACCTAATGCATTGTGCACACACGCAGACACACACACACACACATAAACACACTGCGTATTTTGATGGTCTATTCTTGTTTAAGTAAGATTGCAGCGTACAGTATTTATATTGTCAGTCATTAGTTTGACCCGACTTCCATTTTAGAGATTAGGAGTGACATTAATAGAGGAATGCCTTGGATGTGTAATAGCTCATTACGATTGGCTAAAAAGTATCAAGCCGTTTTTTTTTCCAAGGAGGAGTAATCTGGAGAGGATTCATTCTCCTCAGGATGGGACTGACCTGTGGACATAAACATGGTCGTCCTCTGACCCCAGGTCAGCTGCTAACATTAAACTGAGCCCCGTGGGTCGGCAGTTTGTATGAAAACGGTAGTGATTAGCCCTGTAGCCAAGGCAATACATTAGCAGCTCAACTGTGCTAAGTCACATAAGCAGACACACTCGACAGAAGACGTGAGAACGTTATTTATTTTTATATTTTTTTTTATGTCAAACTGTAATTACCCTAAAGGAGCTTTGTCATTCTGACCTGCCACATTCAGACTATTCTCAACAGCTGGAGGTGAAAGCATTTCCATGTCGGTGTTTTAAGGACATTTTAAATTCTACTCTATTGTTATAATTTCCCTGCGTTTCACATTACACTACCTCACTGTACTGGCTTAGTGTTGCACTTAATGGGAAGCTCATTAGAACTCTGGATGGTTACAGGTTGCCAGGCTGCATGACCAAACTAACACTGTGTTCTAATGAGGCACAAAGCTAACAGTATGCGTATAGGACAGATTGAGTGCTCACTGTCGTGAAATTTCTCTTCTGCTGTTTTTTGATCTTTTCCTAATAGATCATGCTCCCAAATGTATTTTCTGTGTCATTTTATTTCCTACTTTTAGCTTGCATTAAAATGACATGTTAAAAATAACATAAGCATAGTCTTAATCCCTGGTATTGTGCATTTATGTGTCTACTTGTAATGCTCACAAAACCAAGCTTTCAGTGGCTTTTGCAATGACCTTGTGAAGCTCTGTCATATTGACATGTTTAATAAATACTGTCTGCAGACTACTGATTGCATTTCATCTTTTGCGTGGGATCAGCATAATCTGTGGTGGGATCCCCCCACCACACACACACACACACACTGTAGGTTACTCAGTGTCAGTCCCACCTGTCAAGCATATCCTCTTTGCCTTGAAGCACCTGTGGACTAGATTTCGTCATGAAATGATCATTAGCTTGGACTGCACAGTGCGGTAGTGTACCTGGTGAGGGAGCACTCTAGATTGAATCAGCAGGAGCACTGCTTCTCCCAGGCAGGTTTAAGATTTGCCCAGCTGGAGAACCCCCGGGAAAGTAAAATACACAGTACAGACATATGCAATTTTAATTATGTTTTAACAATTTAAGGAGTTGCTAACAAAAATGTCCATAGAGGCATTCTCGTTTTCCTGTATCCGATGGTTTGTACTGCGTCCTCCTCAGTAACACATTTGAGTTGCCATGTGTGACGCGGCAGTCACAGTGTGTGTATGTGTGCTGTGCTGCAGTGCGTCCTGGGAGCAGAGGGCCTGTCTCTAGCCTTCCGCCACATCGTCAGCTCCCTCCTGTGGTACTGTTCCCAGCACTCCTCTGACGAACTGCTCCACGAGGTCATCATCTGCGTGGGCTACTTCACCGTCAACCACCCCGACAACCAGGTGAACCAGTCTGAAACTATAGTCCGCTTTTATTTACTTGTCAGAGAAAAGCGTGGGCATTCTATTGGATTTTCAGTTGCTGAAAGGAATTCTTACCGTTGTTCTGCTCATGTATTATTTGTCACAATGCAGAATAGGAGTTTCATTCTAGCTGTAATGTGCACAAAAGACACCTGTTTAAAGATTCATGCCTTGGCAACACTGTGCGTGTGTGCCGTCTATTGTCCTTGTGGCCCATTGTTCCCACCTGGCAGGGTGTCCAGGCACCGGCGTGTGCAGGCCCTAGTGTTAAAGCCGCTTAGGGAGGCAGTGTGGAACTGAGCAGGATGTGATGGAGCAGGCTTGGCTGCTGTGTAATTGGCTGTCATGCATGGCCTGTCTACCAGGCCCCTGATTAGTGCTACACTTGGCTGGGCTTTGCTCAAGTTAAGGCCGACCCACTGGGACGGCAGCAGCAGGGGCTGGAGTTTGAAGCCTGCTGCGCCGTTCACTCAGTCCCCCGTCACCACGTGCCGCAAGCTAGCTGCTTCTCCTTATCCAGCTTAAAGACGAAGTAGGTAGGATTTTAGAGATGTAGTTTTAGTGTAATTTGTTAGAAATGTTATATACATCCGTTAGCTGCCAGTGAGTGGAATGCTCTGTGAGAACGTCTGCTCTGGTTGATTGCCCCAGCCTCCAAACAAGTCGATTTCGCCAGCTACCTGAAGGTTCTAACCAATCTTGATTGGTCAGTGAATCTACCTTGTCTTGCCTCTTTTTCAGCTATCTTATTGCCACTCTCAAATCCTACCTTCAGCAGCTTTAACTGTTCTGACGTATGGAATTAACATCTGTTGTCCATTGCGGATCTTATTTCCATTTCATATAGGATAATCAAATGAGGGGCCAATGATTGAATTATAGGCTCGACAGATGATGCTGCTTTTGTGCTCACAGCAAATTGAACATGTCTTTGTCTGGATTTGCTAATTTACAGTTGGCCTTAAGTTGTGCGTTTCCACTAAAGGCTGATGAGAGGATATGGACGACCTCTACCAACACATTTGTTTTGTTTGACATGGTTGAGTGAGGGAACAGGATACAGCAGTACAGTATACGTCCACACCAAGCTGAGCCATGCCAGTGGGCCTGCTCCTAGAACGTTACCGGGCAGTTCAGGGATGGATGGATGGATAGATATAGGGCGGTGGGGGGGCGGTATTTAGAGCAGCTTGAGCTTTTCTCTGGCTAATGTAAGCACTGGCAGAACACTAAAGCATCCCCACCCCTGTCCAATTCAAGCACCACATGCTCTCAGAGACTGCTGATTCACTGTCATGCACACAAGCTTTTGTTTATGTGCGTGTTCTAGAAATAAGGCAGCTCATGAAAAGCAGAACCTCCAGAGCCATACATAGTGATGTAGTCATGAATAATTCACCTTGTCGTAAAAAAAAAAAAGAAAAGCCATCGTGAGAGTGACATATGTAGGCTTGTGTCTTTTTCAAGTGTTGCACTCTTCATAGGCCATTGAGCCGTGTAGCCATTTGTTTTTATTGTGTGCTGGGTGGGCTTTTGGAGACAATTCTATGCACACACACAGGAAGAGGGGGAAAATAAATCTGTTTTTGTAAATGCCATGTCACTGTGTTTCCTTTTCCGCTAAAGAGAGATGTACCGGTAATCTCCCTTGTCGTTGCACTCAAACATGCAGTGATTCATTTGTGAATCATCCCTAGCGATGATCTGTTGATGCTTTGAACTGACGAAGCTGTAATTGTAAACTGTTGACATGTTAACCCGCCTGGCTCCTGCGAGCCTTCTGTACTCTGGAGCAACAACCGTTGCTCTCTGAATAAATGGAAAGCGGCCCCACACACCAACAACATGCAAGTGCATGTCAGCGGCACACACTCTCCTACACAAAAACAACACACAAGCCCTGTCAGCTACATGCGCACACAAACTCACACACACACACACACATATGGGCAAGAGCAGTCTGCCCCTAGTGACACAAACAACAGGTATTCAAGTGGGTCTAATTTCAGGGATGGAACATTGCCTGCTAAATGTACCCTTTGCTAGTTGAAGTGTATTATCATTTTATGAATTACAGATTGAATGGCCTCTTCCCCCAACACACACACACCCACACACACACACACACACTCGTGACTGCACACCTCCAGAGCTGGGCCTTATCTGCAGGGTCGTTGCTGCCTTTCCCATTCCCTACGAGGGCGTTTCCTCTGCCCTGCAGGCCCAAAGACAAGCTCTGGGCCTGTAATCCCTGTTAACCCGACGCTGAAATGCTCCCATCAACAGTCCATTACTGCCAAGACAACCAAGCCCTCGCTGCCTCCGGGGGTAAAGCGTGGCTCCTACAGACCGCAGGGAGCCAGTGTGGGGGAATGCACACTGTGCATCAACCAGCAGAGTAAACAGAGGGAAGAGAGAGACACACACACACACACACACACTGAAGAGAGACAGACGCACTCGCAGCTGACTGGCAGGAGAGAAGCTGATTGTTAGCTCAGTAGATGATTTACGTGCATTTTCAAGGTTGAACGCAGGTCTAACTATCTTAAGTGAAGTAAAGGGCATTTTTATCCCTGTAAACCTTTCAGCGAGGAAGGTCCATTTGTCTGTTCTTCCCGGGTCAGGATCGTCTCAGAATGCCTCTATCAGTGGTGCGATCTGGGGTGGAATGACAGTGTCATCTCATAGAGATAAATAAGTAGTTATTAGCATTTATTGTGTAAACACACGTGTTTTTATGAGTCTCTAAGATAACAGGCAGTTGCCTTTTTAAAAGTCAAGTTGGAGTGTCTATGTCAATGTCTGCTTGAGGCAATTGGCCTGGGATTTAACCTGTTTAGTCGGCAGTAAGCTATTGTAAAGGTTGTAAAGGAGCACTCGAGGGATATTTGACTAACTTGGTCATCTGGGGCCTGTGGTTGTCTTCCGCTGTGCTGTGCCTTCCTTATCAGCAAGGCAGTTACACAGAAATGGATCTGGTTTATTTTGTGGCTTCAAGCAATGGCAGCTGTGTGCTGAGACGGACACATCCTGATCCAAACCAAGGTGTTAACTTTGTATTGTCAAGAAGATTTAACTTTAGCATGGACTGAGATTCCTATATGACTGAGATGGCCATCCCAAATCTTGTCTTGTTACTATGCAAATTAATCTTCCTTAGACAAGACTGTTATCTAAAGTAGAATTATTGCAAAATAATTATAGCACAGTTATCTAGAAGAGGAACCATTGCCTCTTACGTAAGGTAACTTTAATTGAGGACTCGTTTTTCTACCTCTCCATTCCTAAGCCTGGTTTATATTGGTTTCCGCAACAACGCTGAGATTTCCTGGGAATGTTTGCGTTTCAGAACATTAACTTTACACACTCTTTGTTGTCTCTGTGGACAGTGTGGGAGTTATGTAATGGAAGCATCATAAAAGTGCAGCCCTGTTTTGAAATGCCAGATCTCTAAAGTTAAGAAAGAGCAGACCAGCCAGACTCTGACTTTTTACAGGTCCCACTCACTGGACCCAATATGTGGGTTCAGATGCTGTGTGGTGGAAATAATACTTATTCTTCCAAGGGTAAAATCCCTTAGAAGCAGCAGTTTTGTCGCTAGTATTTCTTTACCTAAGCGATGCTGGGAAGCTGTTGGTAGACATAGTTTCCCCTTTAACCTGTGGTCTCGTGCTGCCACAAGGCCTTATTTTATGTCTCTCTGCATTAGGCACTTGAGGGTGCACGATTTATTTCAGCAGCTGAAGATGAAGCGCTGCATAGTGTGGGATTATGAGATTGCTGGGTGATTTGTGGATTGGATCTCCGCTGAGCCCCAGGTCAAGCTCCCAGCGCTTACTGTGGTGTTAAATTATGATACCTGAACCATAAATGTTTTGGATTATATTATTATTATTCAGCGGCATTCAGGGTCGCATAACAAATACTCTTTTATTTCTGCTGAGGCATGGTTTTGCCATGCAGTCTTATGAATTCAAGAGGCTAAATTTATGACCATCCGTTGCCTGTTTGTCTTATGGTAGTGTTGCAATGGAGAAGATGAATATGACGACCTGGGTTTTAATAGTATGAAAATGCTGAAACCCCACGCTCTGAAAATAAGCAGCTCTACTTTTGAAAACAACCAGAGCCTTTCATTTTTTTCCCTCTTCTTTCAATGGGTGCTTTTTGTCCAACATTCCTACGTGAAAAACATTTATTTGGTCAGTGAAAGGACAGACACTTTCCATGTGTTAATCACATATGTTAATCCATTAATCTGCCAATACTATACAATGCAATAAATACAACCCTCATAGTCATATTGAACTTTTGTTAAAACTTGACTCTAAATGTCCTTACCTAAAGATACATCCAGTCTGGTATTCAGTATATAAAAGTCCCTTGGTCACCTTATATAATGAACCAATACTTTATATTTATTTATTTATCTGATTTAGGAATCTGATGGACTTCCCATATTTCTCAAAAGCATTCATTAAATGTGTGAATGAAGTATGTACTGGCATTATGTATCAAAATGTAGTATTTAATTTAAGATGCATTTCCTGTCAGTATAGGCTAGGAAACTATAAATATATCTATTAAGATCTATACAGAATGTTATAAATGCTATGTAACATTAATAAAATGGCAAAAAAATCTAAATCTACATAACATTTAAACTGAGTAGATCATGTATTCAGTTATTAATGGAATGGACCAGTAAATTAGTTTTACCCAGCCAATGGGGATTTTATCATTGTAAAATTGATGGTTATGTGACCTTTTTTTGGGGGGGGAAATAGTGGCTTTCTTAAAACTGATAAAAACTGATTTAGCTTGATGTTTATCTTGCTATTAAAGTGGAGTCCATTATCAAAGGGAGAATACGACCTCCCCATGCCCTTCTGGTTTGCATTGCAGTTGAGCCCCTGTCCCAGTGGGTGTCTGTAGGTCTGTACCTGTAAAGCTGTGTGGTGGTGCTTTTCTACCAGGATTTACTGTGCTGGCCCCCCATCTTCAAGCAGAACTTATTTTCTTCCCAGGCTCGGCGGGGATGGCCAGCACATTAGGCCGGGACCCCTTGCTTAGGCCCTTGATTTAGGCCCCTTGTAACCAAACAGGGCTGGGAATGATTTGGCTTTAATATTGGTGTCACAGTCTGGATGTGACGGTGTGTGATTGACGACTACCGCGCTAGAAAGCAGGATGTAGGAAAGGTGAAAATGAAATTAATGGAATTGCTCATTTCTTAAAGTAAGTGTGTGTGTGGGAGGGGGTGGCTGAACTATGCCGGAGGTTTACTGACCACCCAGCCACCCACCTTGTGAGCCAGCCTCCACCACGAGTGCCCTCTCAACCCGACTCACCCTCGCAGGGCAGGAATAGCCTCCCATGTTCAGTGTGGTTCAGTGGCACTAGGGGCTGTACTCACAGGTGCCGTGTTGATAAAGATATCAGCATGCTCATGTTTCCTACTGCTCACTATCACAGCAGCGCAATTAGTGGCAGCACAAAGGAGGAACAAAGCAGCCCATCACTGTTGTTTATAGGCCTGTAATTGTGTGGGTGGGTGGGAGGGCCATGCTTCTCCGCCTAATGGCCGCTTGTGTGTTGTGTTTTTACTGGCAGTTTTAAATGTGGGAGGGGCACAGCAGTGATTTACAGGCAGCGGTGCCAGCGCAGTGTTGTTTGACTGTCTGCTCTGTGTGTGTGTGTGTGTGTTCCAGGTGATTGTGCAGTCCGGTCGCCAGCCCAGTGTCCTGCAGAAACTATGTCAGCTGCCGTTCCAGTACTTCAGCCACCCGCGCCTTATCAAAGTGCTCTTCCCCTCCCTCATCTCTGCCTGCTACAACAACACCCAGAACAAGGTCATGCTGCAGCAGGAGATGAGCTGTGTGCTGTTAGCAACTTTCATTAAGGTAAACTTTGTATGCGTACTGTATACCATGACTGGACCAGTCATATTATTTACAGACGTGTTACTGCGTCTCATATCCACTCATGTTAACACATCTCTCATATTGCGTGTCAGAAAACCGTCAGCCTATCCTGTGAAAGTTGACATCTTCTGGTTTATTCCTATAGCGAATAAATGTCAACGGTCCCTCACAAAGATGGATGTTCCCATCGCTATGAATTTATGGGCCACTGGTTTGGCTTCTAATAAACACTGTGTCCCCTTCATCTTCCTATGACAATATGCCCCTTAGTTTTTTCAGCTACTGTACCACTGTTTGGACAGAGATTAGCATTAATCTAAAGTAGGACACGCTACTGTCATTGCTTTCAAACAAAAAATCAAATAGGTTACGCCTGCCCCTGGTTCTCTTTTACCCTGGAGACCTTTCTTAAGCAAGATACATTAAATAAACATTCTTTGTTCCCAGTATTCTTGGATTTCTTTCTTTTTGTTATGATCAAATATTATACCTGTTCTTTAAAATAATTAACGTATTTAGAATAGAGCAACATATACAGTATTATTTAAATACAAATATCCTTTGTGTACTAATACCGTTGTCTCCATAAATTCCTTAGGACTGTGGCTCAAGTGAAAAAGGCCCAGATAACACAAAGCAAGGAGGTACGTTTTTCTGATCTGCTCACCAATTGTGTAATTATAAAAGATGACCTTTTTGGAAATATCAAATTTTAGTTTAGTTTTCCACATTTTTTTCAAATGAAAAATTAAGAGTTAATCATAAAAATACTAATGTACAGGTATTTTTGTGAAAATATATGGTCAAAGAAAATCTACTTTTTTTCTACTTTCTGCATACTGTAATGTATACATTTCAGGGTTTTATTTTATATTGCAACTCAACTATAATTGTGACAATATTGTACCTGAACATAACATAATATATTGCTTTGGAAGAACAGCCAGCATCAGCTGATTATGATAAAAAGGTCTGTTGGCCTAAGAATGCTGATTAATCATTTTAATAAGGGCTCATTTGAAATCTGTATTAATTCATTTGTGATTTTGAGTGTAAAGGAATATGTGTAGTAAATTCCCTAATTGTTTGTTTTTCCCTTTGCTGTACACACAAAGCTTCCCAGCTGCTGGATTACTGTGAGTTGTCCAACCGCTTTCCAAGGGATCAGTGGGACTCTGCGCTGCAGTTCTTCCTGAAGAAACAGGAGGAGTGATGGTGATGCACTGTCTCAATTGCTGATACTGTAAACGCTACAGCCACTGGGACTTTGAGTTTGACTGACTTCAGGTGTGTAGAGTGGGGAAAAAATGACTGTACAAACCATGGTAAAATTTGTTAAATCCTACTATTATTGAGCCTTAACATATATGGTTTATTTGTTATTGGTACTATCTTGGAACTCATTTTTTGATGTCCATGGGCAATTTGCACACACATTTTAGTTTGTTTTTGTCTCTCATGCCGTTCTCATAAAACAAAACAAAACAAAAAACAAAACAAAAAAGTGTCAATACCCAAACTGGTTGTCTTGCTTTGCATTAAACATTCACTGAACTATTTTTGAGCACTGATAATCAGAATATACTTTATAACCTTAAGTGTGATGTTTACTTTAATTTCAAACAATACCGTTGCAATACTTTCAGAGTGTGGATTCAGTTAGAATGTGAATGACCTGACCAGAATGTTATTAGTTTACATTTTTATTTTTTATTTTATAAATAACATGTACGGTTGTTTTTGCAGATGTGCTAGTTATATTTGTTATTGTGAACATCAATTTTCCATTTATGTTCCATGTTGGGAAAAACGTGTTACTTTGTAATGATTGTTGTTGTTATTTATGTAATGAATAATTTTCCCAACAATGAAAAATAAATTATTAATAAAATAGTCTTTTCATTCAGATGAATGTCTTTCCTGTGTATAAAAAAATTAAAAACGAACACATTAGCGCATTAAAATAAGTCCAAGTGTTGGACCATTTTATGCATTTATAATATTGGATTTATATTAATAGGTAGGAAATTAAAAAAATCAGTCATAGCCTATATTTAAAAACACTTTGAGTTGTTACACTATATTATACATATATCCTACGAATTAAAATAAACTAAACTAAGTCTTTATACCAATGTGAGAACAACCTATAGCTATAATTCATACACATTGCTTTTATTTTTAAGTGTTGATGGTGATAAGATGTGGTATCAAATGGTACCTTTGTAACTACCAAACTCATAGGCCTAATTGTGTAGAAGATACAATATATTTGTGGTTTACTCTTTACTATAGCTACATATTTGAGTAAGAATAGTGGTTCGTATGGTAATAAAAGCTGATTCAAGTCAACAAATTGTTGCGGTTTAGTGTGTCCGTCCTGGCTTGACCTGAGCACCCTTGTCCAGCGGCTATGTTGTCCAAGATTCCTACTGAAATGAAAATAAACTCCAGACACGCAAGAATGCGTTCGTAAGTCTGGGAGTCCCCTCAGCATTTGCTGCAGAGAAAGAGAGGTGGGTTTGTTGTGCTTCCATTCAATGTATCGTTTGCAGGTGATGCCAAGTGTAGATAAGGGCCCGCCGTGCCTTGTTCTCTGTCTAGACTTAACTGTTGAGCACTGTAGTCGCATCGAAATCTAGCATTTTCATGTATTTGTAGTTTAATTTTATAAAAATGTTTGTAGACCTACTAAATTATTTATTCTGATGTAAATTAGAAAATCTAAATAGACTAGCAGTCTCAGATTAATAAATACATTATTCTCTGGACCACTCCGCACTTATCAAACTCTTCTAAAATTCTACAATTTAGAATTATACATTGTAAAACAGTATAGCGATAGGCTTA
This sequence comes from Aphredoderus sayanus, assembly GCA_027564795.1. NCBI lineage: Eukaryota > Metazoa > Chordata > Actinopteri > Percopsiformes > Aphredoderidae > Aphredoderus > Aphredoderus sayanus. Next base: position 4,484 of record JAODUG010008283.1, on the reverse strand, counting down.
ATTATATTACTTTATATTCAACTTAAAGGCTATTTATTTTGTCGACTATGAATGAAAGTGCATGCATCATATTAATTTCGATTGCAATCATCAATACATCATATATGTTTTATTGATAAGATCAGCTATGTCTGACTCAATAATAAATAACAATAACTTATTTAAAAAGAATCAAACAGGATGCAGCATATTTTATGCTCAGCTGCTTCCTCAATTTACCACAGTCGCTGCTGAATCATCATGTTTACAAATCATGCAGATCTATACAGAATGGAGTGGGATCTATACATAAGGATGTGTTCGAATCCAACCGTATTCCTCGAGTCACGCCTATACGTCCCATCCAGATTTGTCTTGTCTTGACAATGAGCATGTGGATATCAGCCACAAATCCAGTTGCGGACTTGAAAAAGTAACAATAATATCCAAACGTCTCTGTAATTCTTGATTCTTGACAGTTGTGTGCGCAGTCCACGCAGCGCCCTATCGACCGTTCCAAACCGTGGCCTCACGTGTCAATGGGACTGGGTACCATACTGTTCGGTGTGTCCGGTAACTGCGATGATAGAGAGGTCACATCACTTCCCGATGAGTTTATCATTGAGCCTGATTCGGAAAATGACACCTGACAAGGGAAAACATAAATCACAAGCATGCATGTGGGTGCGCACAAATCAATAGACCTGTGGCCCGATATGGTTACTAAAATTAGGGCTGTGTTTAGGACATTAGGACTTTAGGACAAACTTATCGTTTAATTATATGTAAGGGTCTTCTTACTAAGTGCTGGAAAGAAGGCTGATCCAGGTCACTCTGCAAGGCAAAGTCGCTCAAAGCTTTCCACGGGGGCTGGTAAGTTTGTACTTCCACTGGATTTCCCTGGACCGTGTTATCGTGACGAATAGGACTGCCTGCCACAAGAGGAGTTCCCGTCATGCCTTGGAGATTCTAGGGGCAAATACAGTTGGCCTTGAACTGTGCGCAGATTGTAGACTATGTTAATTGTAGTTTATGTCAGTGTCATTTCAGCAACATTTAGATATGCACATTACCAATTTCTATTTTTCTGACAAAGACCAAATGCGTCTATAAGTTTAATATTTTGGCATTTAAACGGAATTGGCTGTTTTGACTACTGTAGCTATAAGGTACTTACAGTCTTGTCATTATGCTGCTGTTGTTGAAGTTGCTTCATGAGAATGGATCGCTTCTTGTCCTTGCAGCGTTTATTCTGGAACCAGACGCGAATGACCCTGGGGCTCAGGCCGGTCATCTCCACCAGCTGTTCCTTCATCAGAGCGTCTGGTCTTGGGTTGGCGTTGTAGCACGTCCGCAGAGTGTGAAGCTGCTTTTCGTTCAACACTGTCCTCACCCGGGTTGTTTTCTCCGACTGTTTGTGGACGTGGGTTCGATGAGGTGGATGTCTTACTGAAACTGGATCTAAAGTGACAACAGATACAATCCAACAAAATTTATAGAATACAGTAGCCTACAGTACATATTTACTCGTGCTATACAATTTCTCTCAGAACAGGCTGGTTTTATAATTAAAACCTAGATACGTGTATATAAATTCAGTTTATCTCACATTTAGTTTAATTATCAACATTACTTTTCAGAATCTATAAATACATGTTTTATACATACATACATATTCTCAAAAACGAAAGATATTTCGTTTCATATGTTAAGCGTGTCATATGTGCCTGTTCAATCTGAGAATAAAAAAATGAAGATATGCTTTATCATGTGTTAATCGCAAAATATCAGTATAATACAACACCTGAAATATGCAGCGGTCTGGTATGAATATCTCCTGGGCTGACAGGGCTTCCAGCGGAGGCCCGCTCCACAAGTAATCCGTGATCTGCCCGGCATAGCAGCTCGTCGTCCCGTAAAGAGAATTCGTCCCCGGGCAGGAGATGCCGGGTGCACACCGAGCACCTAAAACACTCCATGTGGTACACATGCTCACGCGCTCTCATCACCAGGTCGTTGCTGCCGAAACCAACGTTACACTTTGCGCACTTAATTCCAAATAGTCTGAAAAGAACATATATAAACGTGGTCTAAGATCTAGACTAGTGAATCAGCCTAGCATTTCCATTAAATCAACTAAATACTGATTTGATTTATTTTGTATGATTATGATCAGGCCTATGCACACTACAGGACGATTGTCACAAACTCAATTAAAATATAATTTAGTAGCCTAAATATTATCAAAAACAACTGTCGTGTTTGTGGGCCATGCGGGCTTCTACACAAAGTTAGTCAACTCCTACCTTACATAATCTCTTTTACAGTAAGTCTTGCCATCTCGGACGAAGCAAGTGCAAGTCTCGTCCAGGTACAGGCTGCATTCCGCGCACTTCAGACACGCGGCGTGCCACTCCAGGTCCGGGGCAACTCTCAGAATATACTGGTCATGTATCTGACTTCCACAGCCCACACACATTGCGATTGCAGACTTCTCTGTGGAATGCATACACATTAATGCTACACCTCAGACTTTTTAATCCGCACATCCTCGCTAAACCCCGCCACCAATCTGTATATCCCTGCGTGCTGAAGGTACTGAGCGTCTGAGCGCTTAGCGCTGCACGAATTATTCTGCGGGAGATAACACAAAGTTGTGCATTATCCCTCTAATGTTTTTTATTTTTTTCGGAAATAATTAGCCATTATAAAGCGAGGCTTTGCCATAGACTGCATACACAAAAGTGAAACGAACATGTTAGGAAACGTTAGGAGTTGGGAAAAATACGCTTACTTTTGGAATGATCCCCCATATCATCCAATAAAAGAGGATTAAACAGAATATCCACCATACAGAGAAAACAGTGCAAGCCGATTGATGGAGGAAAGGAGGAGAAGATAAGGTCCAGTCCTTGGCTTACTGATAACTTGTGTTCTTAGAGTGAGAGGTGGAAGAACAATGTCCCTGCTCAGTGACGTAGCAGAGCCGCTCTGTGCTTTATGGGAAAGGCTGCGATGCAAAGCACTTGGCAGTGGAATCCCTCTCACGGATACCACAGAGGACTTCTTTATTGATGCGTGTTGGCCCGACTAACACTGCAAACGTTTTTTCTACTGCATGATCGATTTGTTTTTGTTAAAATAATAAAGGTAATAGAATATGTTTAGTTTAGAGCTAGGGATCAATGCGAACGTTATAGGCTAACAACAAAATCATTATTAGTAGAAACTAGCCTAATTACTGCATAGCGTAATTACTATAGGAATAATTGTCGTTAAGTGCCACTTAATATCCAAATGCTACTGTAAGAGAGCCCTCTACTGGATGATAACGATCACATGTAAGTCATAAAACAAAACAAACAACTGTAAACACTGTAGACACAATATAGCCTAATGGCTCTTTTGTCTCTTGTGAAGTTTGGTTATTGATTGATTAAATGTGTATTTAGACTTGTACTGTGCGACAACAATTCCATATGCGTGGGATTGTTGGGACATTTTAACAGCAGAATTTAATTTACATATTTACTATTAGCTCTATATTTTCATGCCTTGCCCCACAATCAAAATATGATAAATTCAAAATATAAGACACATTGATAGAGACAAAGCGCTACTACTTTACTTTATGATGATCAAACTGTCATCTCACGATAGACATATATTAAACATTGAAACATAATTTACCCATTATTTTAGTTAGACCATGTATTAAAAAATGTATCGCTGAAACTAGGTATTTATATGGTTAATGGCTTAATTAATTTCCATTATAAAGGCGCAAAATGAAAATGTCATTGGAACTCATATTAACCGTAGAACACGTTTTCAGCAATAATTAATATTATATTACAGCCTAAACATGGCATCTTTATAGTTTATTCTAAGGGCACAGGATAAAATTGAAATTAATGGAATATCGAAGGCTGATCATTATTCAAATGTGAAAAATAGGCTAGGCCTAACGGGCTACCTGACAAACCTGACTCATTCATTCATAAAAGAACACTAATCGTTTTATTGGCTTGCTTTGCGGATCAGGAAAATGTATACATTTTAATTATTCGATAATATTATTATAGGGAATATGTTTAGTTCAACTATTTAGTTAATCAACCCTCAAATTTTGGACCTGGTAATATGATTTTCTTTTAATTTAGTTGATGTCAGAATATTAAAAGGATTAGGCCTATTCTTTGATTTTTACACACTGGAACACAAACATTTATACAACGTTTTCTTAATAAACAGGCCTATATTTTGTTCTCGGTGAGTTGAAAAACCATATTGGCCTATAAGCCTCCATGCGTTTTGTTTAAATCTGAATAAATATTCATTAATAATGAGAGAGCATCTGAAAATCAAATAACATGCAGTAAGGCCTGTACAAATAGTCCACATAATAATTTATATATATATATATATATATATATATATATAAACTAAGCCCACTGAAAGAGAGAGAGAGAGAGAGAGAGAGAGAGAGAGAGAGAGAGAGAGAA
>JAODUG010008272.1:0-22708 GCA_027564795.1 Aphredoderus sayanus | reverse complement strand
TAGAGTGGAAAGTGAATTGAGTGGACAGATCCGCTATCTCACGCAGGTACTGTAGCGTCTTCACTCATGCCACTCTTCGACGATGTTCTTTTATAACAATGAGATCTTCAAAAGATTCACTCAACTTTAATATAATATAATTCTTACTGCATGGATCTAGTCATAGCTTTCCATATATGACACATAAATAGACAATAATTAACGCAATTTCAACAAATTTCAACACATTTTATAAAATAAAAAATAACCTATTTAAAAAAATGTTTTAATGTTAATGCTCTTGTGGTTCTACTAAGATTTAACATTTTGCGTACCTCTTGGAGATCTCACTTATCCATGTTGACATTAACGTTTGGACCGTTTATATTATTTGTGACGAAATAGGATTTGAATCAATAATCTTATCCCACCTGTTTTCCTCTCCCTAGGTGGCTACAGGTCAGCCCCATGAGGGCTCTACCTATTCAGCTAGGAAGGACTGTCAGATGGCACTGAACAGAGCTGAGTACACCAAAGTCAAACTGGGAGAGTTGGGAAGAACCTGTGAAATCATGCTGGAGCAGACATAGAAGGCTGTGAAGCAGTGAGGGGATGCTGGAGGAGAAGGCAACCATTCACCTTGGTGGTGTTTTTTTGTATTACAGACTCATTTGCATTTTTTTTACCTTGACAATAGCAATTTAAGTATGAATTACAATATTAAGTCTGTCATGGTGCTTTAGATTGCCAGCCTAGTAAGACCAAACACTAAAAAGACAATAAACATATTAAACAATAAACTTGTTTTCTAGGAGATGATTGGGTGATTTTCTAATTACACAGGCATCACTTTTGGCGCTAACTGAACTATTCACCTGGACACTGTTTACATGATGTTTTCAATCGAGAGTTTCCAGACTTCCAGACAGCAAAACAAATTGAAGAGGCAAAGCTAGCTAAAACAGAGTGGATCTTTGCAATACATGTTTAGTCAAATCGTTACACACCTGTTTCAATGCCTTGTTGTGGATTTAGGCATTTATCATTTTATATTCATTTAAGTTTCATAATATCTAAACTGACATAATACTAAATAAAGCAGCAGTGTTTACTTAAAAATGCACTCTTAAAGTTCTATCTGGTATTGTTCATGAAGTTAAAATCAGCACTTCGGAACTGTTGTTTTGGTTTGAAAATCAGACATGATCTTTACACACCTTTGTGGACAGTAAAGACATACTGTACAGTGTGCAAGCTGGGACAAATGTGGGTATTTGGGGGTGCTTTTTGCCAGCAGAGTTAATTTCCCAACATACAAAATTAACTGACAATATACAGTACATGGGTGCAGGTTACCACTCTTTGCTTCCCCTTACAACTGCATTTAGTTGAACATTATGAATTGTAATAATTAATTATTTTAAAAAGACCATATACAGTATAATAATATTGCTGTATAGCTTAACTTGTTGATCAATGCACACTAGTACAAGTACATTTGGTCAATGCACACTTTACAACTACACTGTATTCATTACTCCAAATATTACTTCAAACTAACTTTAGATCTGTCCAGCTGATCAAACTGAGTCAAGCAATCAATATCAACATCCTGCTGTCCTTTCAGAAATCGATATAAAATAGACTTGAATTTAATTTGATAATTTATTAATTATATTTTTGCAGTGACATGCATTGCTAAGGGTGTGATAGCATTGTGTGCTGCAGTCTGCACCACCTTGGTTGTGTTCCCATTTACAGACCCAGGGCTACGTAGCAACACCAGATTATTTTTTTAGTGCACACACAGGCTGGAGGACTGTGAACAGTAGATATTTGCTGAATTTGACAAAAAGTGTATTATCTTAAAATCACTGACTTGACCTTTAATGGATAAACTGGTAGGCCTACTGCGGCCAAAGGCACAATTCTTCACTCGCTTTTATGTTTAATCTGTTTGTGTTTAAACGAACGGATGACATGCAAAAAGGCAAAAAGGATGACATGCACATAAAGTAAATTTATCTTACAAACATGATTGATGGTATAGTTTTTAAGTGACCACTGTGTTTTTAGAGTCAAACTGTTAAACTACCTGTCCAGGGGAGACCCCTGGAACGTGTGTTGCTTCTGAACAATAGCAGACTATTCACTGCTCTGATCCAAAATATATTTGTGATTTTAGGCTAATTTATGTCTACTTACTGCCAAAGAAATCACATTGATTTATGTGTGATGAGAATTGTGAAAGATAAATAACACTACAATCAAAGGGTAGTAAGGGCAGTAAAATAAAGAGCAAATAAAATACCTGTACAAAATGAAATAGAGCACCTAAAGCAATGCTACAAGCCTATGCCTTGACTTGAGCCTCTAGGATTCAGAAACCTGAAGGTTCACTACTGCCCTACCTGATAAACGTTCCCTTTGGCTTGTTTTGAGTGTTTTACAACATAGAAGGCTGTTACGGGGGTGACAGGACAAGGCCCACGTCTCCACCAATAGTGGAACAGTACATGAGAACGTGAGGAGAAATCCCATCCAATAGACTCCAGTGGAGGTTGTTTTGAAACATTAAGGCGTTTGTCCAATCAGGCTATTCTCGTATTGAGCTAGCGCGATGGCTGTGTACGCTATGGGGTTTCAGTGAAGAGGATAGAGAAAGCAGAGACAGACAACCTAGACACAAGACTTGACAAACACAACGAAGGTATGTCCAAGGCTCTTGAAGATTATTTTCTGTTTCTTTTGTGACAGCAATTACAATATTACATTATTAGGAACATGCTTTTCTATTTGCTGTTAGTTTAATTATTCACATTATTCTGAATGAGTAGGATAGAGCGTTTTAAGAGTTCTGTGAGTATTTTTTTACATTTTAGCTCCGTTAAAATTGTTAGAATGTATACAAAGTTTATAACCAAAATAATTAACTGGTATATGGTGTTTCCTTGTATTTATGTCATATATATATTCTGTTTTCTTTTGTATTTCTTAGAAATCATCTGAAAGTTACTTATGTAAATGTTTCTCTATATCGATAATTTTTTAATAAGGGAATATGTTATCCAAGGGTCTCCACTTGGCCGTGTGATGTTATTTTACTATTCAAAAGTTTAAAAGGGTCGTTTTTATCCAGGTATTCGTTCCTGCGCATCACGTCATTGAATTCAATGTATTCCCTATTTGAGCCTAATTTCGACGTTAAATATGACTTTTTAAATTAAATCAAAACAATATTCGGCTATCGCTGTAAAGATCATTGCATAAAATTCATACATGATAATAGAAAACATTTTTGTTTTCAGTCAAATGCACGCTCAGCCAGTAGATTAAAATGGCTGGCGATTTAAAACCATTGGCAAGAAGCTGCTGCTACAAACATAAGGGACAAATATTTGATTATAAAGAGGCTTCTTTAAATTGCCTAAATTCATCTCTCTTTAGTTTCCATAACTATGTTTTTATCTCTATCTTTCTACATTAAATAAATTTCATTATTTTGATTATTTCATATTTAGTAACTTTTGCATTTGCTTGCGACGCTCGCAGTAGAAATGGCTGGCACATAGTCTTTGTTACAGCCAGCATTGCACCAAGCGACAGCATGATACAACTTTGGAAATATGTGCAATATTGCGAACTACGCCATGACATCTCTCGGAAATATTTCTGATTTATTATAACTATCGTTGTTCAATTTGACGATTGATATTTTTTTTTAATACCGCATAATATTTTGGTTTAGTTATTTAAAGCAGAGGGGGCGTGTAGCGCTTTGTTACAGCCTTCCTCTCCTGTCGCTCGTTTAGAGGACGACCGGACATTTTGGATGAGGCCACGTGACAAGCGAATGTAGTCGAGATTGTTCCGACTACAAATACTTTTAGTTGTTTTTCTTTGTTCCTGAACCCGGGTTAGAGCCAATGTATGGTGAAAGTCGTCTTTAATGCATATTTTATTTATATCTGTTTTTACGAACCGTTTTTATAAGATATTACTTAAATCCGAGAACTACGTCATGTTCGGCTACCTCCGCGATCACATGGTTTCACCCTCAATGTCAATGTAGAACTAAATCGCTCGTAGAGGCCATTTTACTCTATGGGAGCCTTAGCACAGAACAGCACCCATTCTCTCTGTACGCCCAATGATATCAATACGATGAACTAGACCAACTACCACAATGGCAACCCCACCCACCAACAGTATTAATATTTTCAAGAACTAAGGTAGAAGATGACAACACGGTGCAAAATAAACATGTGTTTCTCAGATGGGGAGGCAATTCTCAAAATGGAAGATGAATAATTGCGGACCTCGTTGTTTCCTATAATGGTGTCACAACGATGACATATGGCATCGCTGTATTAAACCCATCAATATCGGAAATGAGCACAGTGGCGTTTAGCTGCGTTGTGCATAATAAAATAAGATTAAAAAAACATGGGATACGAAAAAAATTGTTAATTAAAGTAGCCTAATTATGTGGTATTTCTTTTTTATCAGTGGGAACATCTGAACAATGGGGGGATGGGGATTGTGACAAAAGCAAACCACAAGGTTGTTATTTATTTTAAGACCATTTTTGTATACATTTTTCACAGTAAATTACCTTTTGAAATACTTTTTGGCATTTGTGATTTGATTGGATTTAAACATTAAACAACATTTAAACAAATGTGTTGTGATTTATTTAAATTTTTTATTTTTTAACAATGGATGGGATTTAGACAAAAGCTTAACCAGTGATTATGTCATCAAAAGTAATGCTAAACATTTTTCACCATAACCAGTGTATGATGTAGGCTACATTACAATGGGATCACTGTAGCCCTATATCCAGAAAATATGCATGCATACCCTTTCATTGTCCTAAAGGCTGTTGTGTCCCTCTTCCTCCAATTTCTCTAGGTAATCAATCAATCAATCAGTCAATCAGTGGTGTGAATCGTGTTGCATTCCTGAACTCCCATCATGTCAAGAATGGCCAAGGTGGGTTTGTGTTGCGGTTTGGATTGTCCTTACCTCAGATTGGTGGTTTCACCTTAGAGGCTTTTACATTTTCATCTTATTCTAATACCTAATAAAAAACATAAACCAGCAATTGCACTAAATTAAAGTTAATATCCTGAGACGATATCTCTCAATACATGTTCTGTATGTGTTTTCATTAAATTAACGTTTATAATGTTGGACAAATCATCTAGGATCCAAGGAAGCCCAAGGGCAAGATGTCAGCCTATGCCTTCTTCATTAAGACGTGCCGTGAGGAGCATGAGAAGAAGAGTCCAGAAGTCCCTGTGAACTTTTCTGAGTTCTCCAAAAAGTGCTCTGGCAGGTGGAAGGTGAGACAGTCTTAATAAATCATAACCAGCTGTACAAAAGGTGCACAGTTCCTTTCAGATATGTGTTGTAACATTTGGCTCAACCTTGTCAAAAACATTCTTCTGGGAGAAAATCTAGAATGTGCAACATTTCTTTATTTTTGGTGACAATAAAAATATTTTGAGGCTAAACTACCTTTGCCTGTACAGTTTGAAGCTTTACAGAAACGTATTAAACTCGAGTGAAAATGGTTTGATTTTCCTTCTCCAGACAATGTCTAGTAAGGAGAAGGGAAAATTTGAGGACTTGGCTCGTCAGGACAAGGTCAGGTTTGACCAGGAGATGCAGCATTTTGCACCTGGCAGGAAGAAGGGACAGAAGAAGGACCCAAATGCACCCAAGAGACCACCGTACGGAACACCATTTTTAACCATCTTGAACAAATCTGCTTTAAATTAACTTGAAAGGCCCAATCCATGATGGATGTATGCAGAGGGCCAAATGGGTTGGGAGCTAAAGCTTTAAAGCTGTTCAAGTCAATATATTGTGCAATTATGTATACCGTGGATGTCCTTTTTTTATTTTGTATTATGTCAAATTGTCATCATTGTCTGATCTCTGTATCTTCTTTCTTTAGCTCTGGCTTCTTCATCTTCTGTTCAGAACACCGGCCAAAGATCAAGGCCCAGCATCCTAGTCTGGGTATAGGGGATGTTGCTAAGAAACTTGGAGAGCAGTGGAATAACCTGACAGATGCCACGAAGCAGCCCTACTTGCAAAAGGCTAACAAACTGAAGGACAAGTATCAAAAGGTATACTAACAACAGCCAGTTAAGGGTTACTTGTTGTTTTCAACTACATTTGGCATAGATCTTACAATACTAGTTAATCATGCGCCTAAAATGTTATGGCAAACTATAGCCATTATAACTACTAAAACAAAACAAAAATATATATTGCTGCATGGTCAACTATATATTTTGTGTACTGAGAGTGCAGTGTGACTAATTTGTTTTCTTAATAACAAACACTTGCTTGTGCACATTCTAACCCTTTTTATCTGCATGCTGTAGAAAGGCTACTATTTTTCCAATTGAATTACATACTTGGCATGCTGCCATACTGCTCAGGGATTTATTAGCAAAAAGTGCTAAATGGTTATTAAAGTAGAGCATGGCAAGGTTTCCCAACCAAAATCTTTAAATGTAATAAGCTTTCATCATTTTCTGTTACCCTAGTGAAACATTGCAATTGAGTATATAAACTCGCACAAATACATGCTCAGCTCACATTCTCATTTTCAAATCAATACTGTAGACCTGGAGATAGAGAATTTTGATTCAGCAATACTATTGGATTATCTTAACACGATTACAAATACTGACACACCCACTCACTATTGCTGGTGGCTCAGTGGTTAACACTGTTGCCTTTGATTTGCATGTTCATGTGAGTTTCCCCAACACCAACCGACATGCATGTTAGATTAATAAACTATTGCTCTTGACCAAGGAGCTTGTCCCTGCAACATCATGTGGTTTCTCACTTTTAGTAATTGCCGTAGATAGCAATACTACTAGTTAGTAATACTACTACTACTACTACTACTACTACTACTACCATAGTAGTAGAGCTGCAGAGGACACAAATCCCCAGGGGGATCAGAACATTATCAACTTAAATTGATCAACTAAAATAAACACGCACATTAAGGTATAGGGCAGGGGCATTCAACCCTGGTCCTGGAGGACCCCTGCCCTGCATGTTTTAGATCTCTCCATGCTCCAACACACCTGAATCAAATAAATGGGTCATAGTCCAGCTCTACAGAAGCCTGATAATGACCCATTCATTTGAATCAGGTGTGTTGTAGGAGGGAGAGATCTAAAAACATGCAGGGCAGGGGTCCTCCAGGAACAGGGTTGAATACCCCTGGTATAGGGGAAGAATTCTGCTCTCTTTACAATATAGAAAAACTGAGGAATGCCATAAATAAACCTGCTTTGGCCACATTTCTATTTGTCTTCTAACAGTTCTGGGAACATTGAGAAATGAAACCTAAAAGGATAACAAACATTAAAGACCATAATAACAGTGGTGTTAATGGTCTGATACAACACTAGTCACTTACACACATGTACCATCAAAATCATCCAATTTGCAGAAGCTTTATAGCTTGTGGATGGCTAGCTCTGTCCTTGTTTTTGCATGCTGGGCAATCGTGGCAGGAAAGTTGTTATTCATTTACAAATGTTCCTGAAAATAACACTTGTACAAACATAATTTATATAGGCAGAAACAGAAAATGACATTCTTAAATGTGTGTAGACTACAGTTATAGGAGCACACACTATAGGTTTGTTGTGATAATGTGTAGGAGCAAAACTCAGAAAGCGATGACACTGAAGTTGATTTGCGAGTTACCATTCTTAAAAGATAAACTATTTTAAAGTTGGAACTGCCAGAGTGGAATGAAACTTTTCCCTTGACTGTAGCATCCATACGTCAGTAATATATTGATGTTCAGCATGAATATATTAATTCCAGGGGAGACAGTGATCAGCTTTATAACCATGTCAAGACAAAGGATGAAAAAGCAGGTGAGGGACTTGTAGATGGAGTCAGAGATTGTAGAGAAAAAGGTATTTGCCCTAGGTGAAAACAAAACGCCTCCCTTCAGTGGTGTAGACTCCTCCCTCAGAAGCTCTGCCTCCACACATTGGACACAGTGTCATGGCTAGGACACTGGTGTCGTGTGGTCTGCACCACTTTGCGTTCCCGTTAGGGCTGTGTAGAAACACTAGATTATTTTTCAGTACGCACACACAATGCACAGCTGAGTAGGCATTCACTGAATTGTACAAAAAGTATATTACTTATTATCGCTGCCTCTACCTTTCTATAATATCATGGTAAGGAAGCTATACAGTCAAGGTTTGACCAAAGTTAAATTCTTCTTTAACCTGTGTATGTGGTCGTTAGTGGACACTGAACAACCATAAGCCTGGCATTACCTCTGATTGTTTAATTTCTCTGCTACCCTACAGGATGTAGCAGACTACAAGTCAAAAGGCAAAGTGTACGCAGGAGCTGTGAGTCCTAAACCAATGTTGCAGAACAACAATGATGATGATGACGATGATGAGGAAGATGATGATGAAGAAGATGATGATGAAGAAGATGATGAATAGGTTGTTTCCTGTCAATTTATTCATTGAATAGATGGTGGTGTTTATTATTATATTATTATTATTATTATTATAATTATTATTGTTATGACATTATTGATAGTTTCTTTTAAGTCATTGTGCTCTGAGGTTGGAGAAGTTTTTTGTTTATTTTTTCCCCACTCTTTTTCTACCTCTTTTACTCCTACCATACTTGTGAAATGTTCTATATCTAATAAAATCCAATAAATCTGGGGGTGTTTGAGGATTTAAAAGCAGTGCAATCTCATCGTCCCAAGTCTGTCTGTGTGTGGATGCAAGTATGTCAGCCAGCACTGCTCATTGTCTTCCCAAAACTGTCATATTATGTGCAGTTAAACAAGTCAAGATCAATGCATTCTTGTTGCAACATGACTTTTTCAGGCACTCTTTGGGGTAAAATGGTCATTTATGATATTCACAAAGGTGCAGACCTGCAAATGGGAAGAGTCTTCGTATTTCAAGATAATTAACGTTTTATTTTTTTTACTTAACTAAATATGTGAACATATCTAGCCTGTTTGTATGTGTGTTTATTAGCATGTACGGTTAATGTTATCTTTGGAAATCTGCCTCACACAAACCCAATTAGAACACTCACTTTTTATTAATATGAAGTAGCTTTGAATAAATATTTTCTTCAGCTCATTTGATGGACCCATCTTTTTTGTTTGAATGTAGGCCACCTCATTGAAACCATAGCATAGACTGCTCTTGTATTTTGTGTTTATAAAAAAAGGATAATGTTTCCCCGCTTTAGATACATTTATTAGTGAAACTGTTACTACCTCTAAAAGTTGAGTTTTCATATTTTTTAGAACGCTGCTTTCAATTAAAAAGCTGGCATTTCTACAAGTGTGAATTTCTTTTCTTATTATTTCAGTTTCTGTTTACATCATCCTTAAAGGTGGAGTCATGGATTCTGGAGAAAAGATTGCTGGTCAAAACGATAACTCCCTTCAGTGCCATATGTTACTTTCTCAGAAGCTCCGCTAAAACCCCCCCGCCCCCCACATTGTACATGTATTGTATAGTGCGATCTGCATCACTTTGTATTCCCATTTACAGAGCAAGGTCTGTGTAGAAACACTGGATTTTTTTGTCAGTGCGACTCACTGAAGTTAAAAGTGTACAGTCACTGACCCCACCTCAGCTCCACAGTTTAAATGGAGTGCATAGCTCTATAATGCAAATTCTACGGGGAATAATGAACACCAGTGGATGTGTGTCATCACAATCAGTCCTTTTATGTTTACAGCTCAAAAAGTACATTTTAGGGTTACTCTTTATAGCCTTATTCATGAGAATATATTTGACCAAACGTGTATTATCTTACAATCACTGGCTACACCTTTAAGAGGCTTAAGTGTCACAGCTACATCTGTGACGCTAGTTGTTTTCCTGTTCCATGTTTTCTATTGTGTTCCAGTTCTGGTTTTCTTTTGCTTGCCTTGTGTAATTTATTGGATTATTGTAGGCTACACACCTGTTTCTCCCTGTATTTAACCCTGTGTTTCTGTGAGCTGGCTGCTGGATTATTAGTCTCAGTTTGTTTTCTATACCCACCCACCTACCTACTTATTTGCTCCAAGAGGTCTGTTGCCAGGACCCAGCTGTGTTCCTCAGGGCTGTACCCCTCCCAGTCCAGTGGGGGCGGCGTTGCAAAGGGGCCATACTGTGCCAGGGGACCAGGAACAACCAGTCTCTATATTTTCAGCAGGTCTAATGTACGGTGCCGCATTAACCATTCAGAGGACCTTTAATGGCCCCACATAACAGACCAGACGCTGCACACAGACCAGCGGTTGAGTGGCTAAGGGAGTTTTGTGCATTCCACCAGGGGACAAACTGCATCCCCATCTCCTAGCCTATAGTGGCAGGAGGATCCAGCCTTGATGTTCTTTGATCCTGGGTGATATATGTCATAGTGAACAGTGACCATCTCTGTTGGCGTCTCTCAGCTGCACGGATGTAACCTACTGAAGATTGTTGTGATTGGTCAAGACCCTGATTGGCTCTTGAGCCCATCCTCATCTCTCACAGGCTGGTCAAGGAGACAGTGGACAAGTTGAAGGTGCACTTCTCTGCCTTGACAGGCCATGGTGCTGTAGGACCTGAGGGGTATGTCCGTTGTGTTTTTTTATCGGGGTGAAGTAGGCCAGGATGTCATCTATATACACCATGGCCTGTCATCCAATCATGTGTCTTATACCGTGTCCATGTAGGACTGTAACACGGAGGGGGCTTTGGCCAGTCCACCGGAGGTGGTACTTTGAAAGGCGGTCTTGCACTTTTCTCCCTCCCTAGATACGGATGAGGTTGTAGGTATTCGGAAGTCAAGCTTGGTGAGGAACCAAGCCCCCCCCCCCCCCCACCCCCCTTCCCCCCATATATGCTCTTTGGCAGATGGTACCAGGGGCATAGGGTATCACTGCATTCAGACCCAGATAGTCTACACATGGAGGAAGCTCACCTCCCTTCTCAAAGAACCCCTCTTGTGATGTGAACAGCCGACTGAAGCCTCGTGTCAGGTTCTCCTAGATTCAGTCCTCCATTTCAGCTGACTTGGCCATAGAGAGTGGGTAGACAGTTCTGTATTCTGTTTCTTTCATAATTCTCTCTGTCCCATTCCCTCCATATGCCTATTATCACAGCTTTGTGATACCATCCTGATGTTGTGAGTATCAGACTGGAACCCTTCAATTCAAAACTGATCTTGGAGCTTAAAAAGTAGGATGGTCTCACAAACCTATATATCTTACAGAAGCCAGTCTAATCTGCTATATTACTAGTTTAGTTTCATCAGCCATCCAAATTTAACCAAACCCCAAAATCTAGGTGTCTTCACTAAAGTCAAGACATGTTATTATGAAAAGGTGTTTGTCAATATTTCACTTTCAGAGTATCGTTTACCTGTATCTTCATTGCTTTTTTTATTTACAAATATTTTCCTAATCAATCTGTATATTATTTATCTGATTCATCTATGATGACAAGTCTAAACAATTAGTTGCAGCCTTACTAGCAACATTATGTGCACTAAATGTCATTTAATTCTGAAAACAGATTATGGGATTTGATTTTAGAATTAACACATTTTGGAAATGCACCTTTGAACACCGTTATATTGGATATTACTTGGCTCTTCTACTAAGTAGAATAGAGCAGGTTTGTTCAAAAGGCTCCCATAACAAAACATAGCATAATATTACCATCTAGTGGTGAAATATGCTCAGGTCACCACTTCAATTCAAATGAAATGTGTTACACCTGGTCATTTACATACCCGTGGTAAAATAAATATAATCTATTCTACTAGTTTTTACAGAGAAATCTTTTTTTTTTTGTAACTATGAGGTTAAAATAACATCAACATTTGCAGCATACAGATACTTTTAACCATACAACTTACAATAATTATGTTTGTAATAACTGTATATTAAAACCTTTCTAAACATCATATCACATTACATGGTCATGTGTCATGACCATGTAACCAAGCACATATATAGACATTCTTACAGATGACAAATGGATAATATATATTTCTCTCCAAAACAATTAACACAGTGGCTAATTTCAGAATGAAATGAGTTGATATACCATAACAAATATCAGGTGTTTAGGTCTACGTCACATACAGTATTCTAACAGAACAGAGACATTCTTCCACTTTTGTCAGCTACTTCTATATGTTACACTAAACACCAGCATCTTGGACCAAAACAAATGTATGTATTGTGGGCCACACACATGTACACGCACACACACACACACACACACGCACACACACACACGCACACACACACACGCACCAATATGCATGAGCAACAAGGAACAAAGCTCATAATACACACAGGAGTGTGATGTCATTCTCTGCTCAGCATGCAGTTACTCAACTATATACTTACATAGAAAATAGTTGTTTGCTGCTATTTTAATGTTAAAAATTGAACAATGTAATCCTTGAATGGGATGTCTTAACAATTATGTAGGAACCTGTGATGTTCTTCTTAGAAACAATAATGCAGAGGATGGCCTGATGTGTTTTTGCTTTCTCCAGGAATGTCTCCAGGAATGTCTCCAGGAATGAATTAAGCTAATGTATGTATGTGTAGGCCTACAGTATACTGAAAGACTTTGCTTAACAGCCCCTTTATAAATACTGTACATAGATGAATAGGGAAAATACAGTATTTAGGCCTAGCATAAATAAATAAAGAAATTAGTATATACAATTATATAGAACTTATAAAATAATAATCCTAGAAATAAAATAGTAGTGGCAGTAGTTTAATAATTTTGTAGTATATGTGTATCTGTTTTCATCAATGAAATAATGGTCTGAGTGTTTGAAGGTTGTGGGTTCAAGCCCCGGAGCCTTGGGCAAGATGTCTAACCCCAATTGCTCCCAGTGGTTAGGTGCTCCTTGCATGGCTTGCACCCCCATCGGTTTGTGAATGTCCAAGTATATGACAAATGTACTACATGTAAGTCGCTTTGGATAAAAGCGTCTGCCAAATGCCGTAAATGTAAATCTATCAATATATTGACTGATTTATTTACGTATTTATGTTTCCATAAAGGTAGAAATGAGGTAATACATACCGTGTGTTTGTGTGTGTGTCTGTGTGTGTGTGTCTGTGTGCGTGTGTGTGTGTGTGTGTGTGTGTGTGTGTGTGTGTGGTGGGGGGCGGGGTGGGGGTGGGGGGTAAAATGATGCCTAATTTTCATCAGGCATCTTTTTACAACCTTAATAGGACTGCCCAATCCCGTACCACATAATAAGACCACCCACCCATTCAATAACATGGATTGGACAGTTCTACGGCTTCAGTGGCCTACGTTTATTTAAAATTGTTAATTTTTTATTTTGCTGGACTATCACCCTTGTGTATTTGCAGACTGAAATTACTGTTTGCCAAATTAAGTTTTCAGAACAAAACGAGACGCTTCGCATCTAGTTCTGCTTGACAACTAGCCAATCCGCGCCTCTACATTCAAACACGTGACTTTGGTGTGAGCTCTTCCTACGGGCACAGGACAACATTCTGCAAATTCAGCCACAGGAGAATTTCATATTGTTGGTAAGTACCGGCTTATTGCGTTCAACACACTGAATGCCGAAAGCAAAGTATTTCAGATATGCTATTGAAGCGTTGTGTATAGCATTTTGACCACTGTACCGATACATTAGCCGGAGTTCCTATCTGTAAAAGCGGTCGCCTAGGCCCTTGCTATTTCCTGGTCCAGTTTCATTCCATGATACTGTACGTTCAGTACTCGATGCTATAGTGGAGCGAAGTTGTAAAAGTTGAGTTCTTGTTGTAGATTCTGCTTCGATATGGTCTTAACAACCTCTTAAAGGTGATAGTTTTAATACATTTAATGTCGTCTATTTCGACATAGAGAGTCAGAAAGCCTTTTGTGTTGCATTTGTACACCACACTTTGGCAAATCGTCAGAGTTAAAAGGGTATTGGTTAGCTCAGATCACATTCACTGTTTTGTGTGGAATTGCAATTTTTTCCAATAAGGCAAAAATATAAAACTGATTATTGCATAATCTGATGTGATAAAAGAGGATACTCATTGGTGTACACCCAACAAGTTCACATATTCATAAACAAAACAGTGTACTATGCCAAGCCTGTAGCTGGCCACATTTTTAGACAGAACATGCATGCACAGAGAAATTAGACGTATCATTTCCATTGCAATTATCATGAGTGAAAACTGCAATTTTATAAATCATTTTCGTTTGATAACAGTTGTAACCAAAAATGCAGTGATTCGCCTAAGCAAACTACCACTTTTAAATTGACAACACCCTAATCATTAAACGAACGATATTGTTAAGCAACTGGATAAAAGGGACATTATAACCTTCCTGAATGTTTAGGCATGAAGCATGTCAACAAGTTTAAACTTTAACCTGTATTGTGTGAGGCAGTAGCCTACAACCAACCTGTACAACCTGAGCCACATACAGTGCTACCAAACTGGAAGGTGCAGAATATAGCCATTACAGTATTTACACCCAGGTGTACCTAACTTCACACATTAAGCGTATACCCTTTAAGCCTACTTCCAACTTCGGAAGATATACTTAGTCATTCTGGAAAAAGCTTGTTGATATTTGAACTCAATCAAAACAAAAACGCCTCTCTTCAATGCCATAGGGTGCTCCCTCAGAAGCTGCACCCTACATATTGGACATGCATCATCAAAGCTAGGATATTGCTATGAGGTGCAGTCTGCACCACTTTGTTTGCGTTCCCATTTATAGAGCCAGGGCTGTGTAGAAACACCTGATTATTTTTTAGCACGTACACAGGACAGGCAGCTAGTGGACTGTGAGTAGATATTTGCAGAGTTTGACAAAGTGTATTAGCTTACAACTGCTGACTATACATTTTTAAACAAAAATCAACCATCCTTTTGTGTTCACTTGTCTGAAAATAATCTACCCTGACATTGGTGCTTACATTTTGTGATATGGTGGTGGGGCAAGGTGAGCCAGTTTTCATTTATATATGGAGAAGGAGATAACAGAATTCCAATTGCATCCAATCAGAATGTGGCATTTCATTTTTAAGCCATTTTGGAATGCTGAGCCATTCTGGTAGCCACAATGGCAGTTGTTATACAAATAGTACATTTGTAGAGTTTATAGTTAGAAAAACGTAAAGATTGGGAAGTTAAAACTAGGGATAAAATTAATAGAAACATAGAATGTATTCATCTGAACACACAGCCATATTGTTTCACATTGGCACGACACTGTTATAATGCAAATACATGTATGATTATTATTTATTCAGAATGACAATTTTCATTGACAGTTTGTCCCTGATGTACACCATGGGATATTTGCTGCACATGCTCTGTGGGAGTGCTGTTTTGAGTAAACATTTAATATAATATGCTACCGGTGTAATATACGCTATAATACTACTACTATTGTATATAGGCCTACATATTCTGATATAATTTCCTCAGCTTGCTATGACATTGCTTGGGCTGAAAATGTGCGTGGGGGTGCAGATCAGTGTGTCAGTCAAAATGAAAAGTGACACAGAGCTAGTTTGGTGTCCAATAACCCAAATAATGGCATCTCCACCTGGTCTTACCAAGACCGTCTTAGCCCAGCTGCAGGCATTGTGTGGTAGTTTCTGAGCTTTAGGCCAAGGTGCACTATGCACAGACTTAGCCTATCCAAAATCACACAAATCACTTTTGTGTATGTTACAGTATGTTGGCATTTTGACTTGTTGACTGGTTTACTAGTTTCTTCCTGCGAGAATCGTTTCTGTGAAGCTGGTGTAGCCATTCATTACGAAATTGGCAGGTTGCCTTCATAGAGAGCTTGCCGCTCTAAAGTGTATGAAAAGAGCTGATTAGTTTGGCTATAATTGAAGACAGCCCCCCCACCCCCCACACACTCTTAGTGATGCAGTATATTTTGTCTAATCCAACCATTTTACAAAGATCTGTGCTGATCACGGCAACATGTATGAGCCACACACCTTAGCTCTATGACCTTCTGGATTATCATTCAGCCTTTCCCAAATTATAAATGATGTCTGCTTCAGCCATTAGAGTTTAGATGTATGTATTCTTGATGCCAGACATCAAAGCATGTCATGTGTTCACAAACCTGCGTGGTGAAGAAGACTGAGGTCAAAGCAAATATGGAAGGCCCACAAAAGCTCATAGACTACTTGATTTCCATTTATTGACACTCCTGACTAATTATCCCCTTTGCTATGGATGCACCGATTGCATTCTTTTGGCTGATTTCAGATCTATCTCTGACCACATATTTTACTCTTTTCAGTGAGTTGAACACTAGTATGCCAGTATTTGCTTTTGCTGTGTTGTAGGTAAGATATTGTCTTGCCTACAATTCCCTTCCTAAAGTCTTGCTCTGACACTGAATAACTGCAGACATGTCATGTCTACCACGACCATACTATAAGAATGACCATGACACCAAGCTAGTCTTATAAGTGCAGTTATTGGGCATGTGAACGTGAAGTCAGGGCGTGCATGCATGCTACACGCACTGAAGGTGCTGGGATTAGAAGTGTCTGTCTGTGGCTGACAGACACTTCTAATGGCCAATCATCTCTACCCTTAAATGAACTGATACTGAAACTAGATTATTGTCATTACCATTTTAAGACCTTTTATGTCACTGAAATATAATAGAATAATGCACAGTGCACCCTTTGAAAGAGCAAATAACTTCTAATGCTAAGACTTTTCAGACTCTAAACATTTTAACTGCAGTCCTGTCAGCTGTATTGTATTGTCAGTTTTGAATCAATGCTACATTTACTTTTTATTTAGTTTAAATTGTTTTTGTGGCACAATAGAAGAGGTTGGCTTTTGGGTCTAATGCTGATTAACGTTTGTTTAGTGCTTGTCCTCTGCTTTTTTTGACTGCTTTTCTTCCCCAAACAAACTATAGTGTTGACTTCTCAGACCACAAAGCACACTTCCACTGTGACACTGTCCATCTCAGATGAAATGAGGTCAACATTGCAAATAGTTTTGTAAAAAAATATACATCGTGTTCTCCAAGCATCAAATCCAGACGCCAATCTCTATCAAGGTGAATGGTCGATGGCATTGGTAACTTACACATAGGGTGAATGCACCATTACTACCGATTTGACACATTATACTTTATCAACGGGTGTCTTCAGTGAACACATTTAATAATGAATTAAATGTAAAGGAAATATTTTGTACAGCGGTTTTTAAATTGGTGTACATTTTCACAAAACAATTTCACAAAGTAAAACATCATGAGATGTCCTTTGACTTAAATGTGGCTCAAGACACTGTAAATCGATGGTTTTGAGGTACCGCTGCAACTCGATAGACTTGCCAGTGAATGGGAGATCACTCTGAGGGGGATTGTGTTGTTGACAGTTGATATTTAACTTTTATCATTTCGACAGATATTTGTTACGGTTGTGTACTGTATCCACCCGACAGCTAATGTTGACACTGCACAGCTACAGCAGGGGTGCCCAGCCTTATTTGAACCAAGCTGCTTTTATATAGTTGTGTGCCTGCACAGATCATTAAGTTATAGTGGTCAGACATTTATTTTTTAATTTTTAATAAAGCAGACATGGCATAGGGCATAAATGGAGTATTTATTAATTTAAATGTAACAACATTTTATGTATATTTATTTTAAGATTATGGCACAAACATACACTGATGCTCTCCTCCTTGCACTCTCCTTATCCATTCTTTTCTCCTTGCTCCAGACCTAGTTGTAAGAAAGGATGTAGCATCAGCAAAGAGCTTATTAACCCAATCTACAGTTTTATTATGATTTGGGTGCAACCACAGTATTTAACTTGTACTTTTAACAGCACTAATATTGGCCATCTACAGGCCAATATTCAGAACAGCAATAGGTAACACATACGCTAGACATAGACGTCAGTGTTAAATAGGAGTACAAAACAAACCAAATGGAGATATATTTGGTTATACATTTTCCCAAAACACTATGTAAAGTAATTGTATGTCCACTTTGCCTGCCATATAACAAAACAGGACACACAAAATATAGAAAATATTAATGTTATCCACCTTCATGATCAGTCATGTCCTTCAGCCATCCAGCAGCAGTAACGTCAATGTGCAATTTAACCCCACTTGATAGACAGATGTCCTACAGTCCCCACTGCCAGACCAAAATTTTGACATTTTTGAGTCTCCAGATAAGTAACATTTGTGACTGTTAAAAGTAAATGTTTACTGTGTAGTCCTTCTCTACAGATGGTATGTTAGCAAGCTAACAATAAGCACAGTGCTAGCTACAGTACGTTAATAGGCGCTAGCATACGTTATCCCGGTCAGTCTAGCCCTTCTATCCGGAAGTGTTGTTGGACAAGGCAGGGGAACAAATCAAAAATGACGATTTTATAATTTACTGTTTGGCAACCAAATACACAGCAAGTTTTTGGCTTTGTCATTGTTTAGCTATTGCAGTCTACGTGGAATACTGGATTGTTTTCCCCAAAAAGGGGCGTGGTCATGAGGGCCTGACATATTACCGGTCTGGCATATGCCATTACAATATGCTGCACCTTATCCATAATAGACTTTCTCCAAGCTTTCCTCTGGGCAAACTCGTACATTCTCAAATTTCAGATTCCTGATAAGCTCACATTCAATGGCTATCAATGACAACTCACTGCAACGCTGTTGCGTTTGCATCGTTCATAGCTAATTATTTATTATTACCATCAGAGAATGAGCTCTTTTTAATTGTTCACTGGCATTATGAAAACAAATACATAAAGGTGGTCATCGATTCGCTTTTAGTCAAAATCAGTGAATAGGCTATTCCCTACTCATGGAATGCTAGCTGTCCGTTCTGTGTGCACACTAAAACAAATCTGGTGTGTCTACGTAGCACTGGCGTTATAAATGAGAACGAAAAGTGCCACAGACTTGACATTGCCCAATGTGGGGGACAGAGCTTCAGAGGGAGCACCCTATAGCATTGAAGGGAGAGGTGTTTTTATTTAGAGGAAGTTCTCATATTAACAAGTAAACTTAAATATAACGACAAACCCTGGTGAGTACTGCTAATTAACACCCTGCATGGGAGGAAGTGAAGTCTGTGATGGGCATACAGTGTATAGGCTATTTCTGCATGAAGACATATGCCAGTACATTGGAATTGATGATCTTTAATACTGCATATTCTATGTGTACAAACTGTTTGACAACCACAATGTTGTCAGTGAAATGTTTTTATATGCCTTGAACATTAATGAAGACTACATCTTAACATTCTTCATGAGCTTCACTAGACTAGGGCATTTCCTTGTTGTTCGGGCAAATATTGTGCATACAATTCGCATGCAGAAATGTACATGATGCGCACTGCCTGGAATGTTCCACGGAAGAGGAATGTATACAGTACTTTGACCTTAAGTGTCCCATTTACCTTGTTGGCAAGACTGACTATGAATTTGCTAATGTCCTGATAACTGATCAAATACTTTTATTGTAGCAAGTAATTGCCTCGTGTCTTTATAGCAATGCATGCCGAGATCAGAATGAGATGTGTTGATAGGGACAAGGTGTATACGCATCAGCGGAATGAAAGAAAAGAAAATGTCCCCGTCCAGTCACCATCCTTGTCTCTGGAGAAATTCAAGATTGTACCTGTGCCCAGGATAGGAGTACTACTATTGTTAAATGACTATACTATATTGTTAAATGACTATACTATACTATACTATTCTCATTATGAAAACCTTTTGAGAAGATTATAACAGAGGAGATTTTGGGTGCAACAAACAAATGATTATCGTTTAAAGAAAACAATGTCTTTAAAACCCCCAAAAGGGTTCTGAGGGTCAACTGTACACAACCTCACATTCTAGCAGACTTGCCAGCTGGTTGACTTTATAACTGTCAGATCTCAAAAGGTGATAGTGATTTGTGTTTATCATATCTTATCATCATATCTTATCATACCTTATAATTTTTTTGTTTTACTGGTTTCCCCCAGGTACAGTATGTATCACAGCCCTCACCACTCCCGTTCTCTGTAGACAAATTAGTTTTATTATCATCATGTATTATCAGTAATGGTGAAACTGTCTATGGTCCAGTGGTGGATGACTGTAGTGGCTGGTGCAAATGCACCTTCTCCTTCACTTAAATGTCTAAAACAAAGGAATTATACTTGACTATAGGACAAAGCCTCCCTCTGTTCTTCTTGCTCTTATTTATTGCTCTTAGATATGGATGTTGAAGTTGTTCACCTGTACAAGTATTTGGGGACACTTATTGATAAGTTATTCTAACCTTTGAACCAAATACTGATGTTGTTTTGGTGCAAAGGCCCATCAGCGCATAAACCTTTATCAGAACCTCTGAAGTTATGTTAACACCACTTGTATGAGCATGTTTTTCTTTTTTACTGGTTTGGGTCACTTACCTTGAAAAACAGGAAAGGTTACAAGGATTTTTTTTTTTTGTCTGTCCAGTAAAAATGCAAGCATAAATCTAAATGACCTTTCCCTGTACAAAGTCAGAACTGTATACTGAAGCAGGTTTTTCCAGAAAATCCATGCTGATCCTAGTCACCCCATGTTCTGTGACTTTAGGTTGATTCCACATGGTCGCAGATACAGTAATCTGCCAAGGTGCAAGACCAAAAGATTTAAGACCTCATATGTCCTGGCTGCTATTGGCTTTTTGAATAACATTATGTACATGTTTTGTGTGTGTTTTGACTGTTTGATGATACACTGGCTGTGCATCAAATAAAGATGACCATACCTTTTTAATTATATACGTTTCGGGGTGGGATGCAGACACCATACTGTTTTTAAATGTGAGCAAAGTCTTGTGCCAAGATATCTTGTTTCTATACATTTACATGTTTATGATAAATATGATACTTTAAAGCCTAGACAGAACATTGTAATTTATAAATCAGTACCTAATATATTAACACATCTTCTGTCTCCATTCTACATTAGATCCTGTGGAAGAAGACCCTTCCCAAATGATGGCCTCACCTATCACTGTCTATAACTCCAGCCCGCCAGATACAAACAACACCAGTGTAAGTTTGTATGTGCATGTGGTTTTGTTATACCAATCTAAGTAGTTCACATGTTATTAAAGGTTAACATTGATAGTCTCACCTGCACATGCATACTTCATAACCACATGAGGGAGAATAGACCTTCTTCACAAAAAGCAGAAATACATGTTGGTAGCTTTTCTTTTTCTACTTCTCTCAAACCCGCCCATATTTACAAGGTGGTACAGAACAATACAGGTATTACCTCTTTGTGCAGCCCACAGTCCACGTTGACACTAATGATGTTATGGCAAGTAACTGTGCTGCCAGTTGAAATTACAGGAAAAATATCATGTGCAGTATTGTGCAAGGCACAATTCCTACTTACCTGAGCGCACATATGGTACATATTGTCCAACTCAACCACAACAAGAGCAATTCAGCAAATCCGTCAGTTGTGCTATGCCAGCTACAGTAGGAGATTTATACTGGAATCCAGCTGTGGGAAAGCCTTCCACTATCCATTAAGCGCCAGTTTATAACTGTTTTTATAGTAAAGGTCCATTTATTCCTGGAAATCATAGTACTTTTGTATGTTCTAGTCTTAACAAATGTAGTTTTTAAGGATGTTTGGACTGTAATTGTCTGTATTGTGCTCTATGTTCCTGTTTGTGTTACACGGAGGACAAATGGGCCCTTTGTGTATGGCAGAGAGACAAGTGATTTTTACGTTAATCTTTCTTTGGTATATTTGTGTGGTGTGCAAATTTACTGTTTCACTTGCTTGTGTTGTTTTCAGACAAACAGTGATTCTCTGAAGATGGAGCCATTAGCAGATGTGGCCTTACTACCAGGGGAGGAGAGAGTAATAGGTGAGTCTGTTACTTGTTGAATTCTCTTGATTCATTTCATTATCTTAAAGTGAACCCTGCACACGTGGTCTTGTGGGCATATACTCCTTTTCTCACAAATCTAGTATCTTGTCAAAAGATGACCATGAGAAATATAATATAAAGTATCCCCCAAATGTTTACCTCGTATGTCGCAATTGTTTTTCATTTTGCAAAGTATTTTGGGTTGACGTTATGGTTCACCAATATCAAGAAGCTCCACATTTACGTAGTGATCATTTTGAAATAAGAAACATTGCAACAGTTATGCACTGGTTCAGCATGACATTTCCAAGAAGAAGCTCAAATGAATCAATAAGAAAAATAACAGGCTTTAAGAAGAGATGAGAATGGGACAACAAAAGATGGTGCTTAGTGATGTGGCCATTGCTTTTCCGTGTCAACCGATGGGGATGCCATCTATTGTTAAGAGCTCAGGTTTCTTGCAGCCGCTGTTCAAGGTAGGACTTATTAATATTGTAGTTGGGTACCTCTGTTGTCGCTACCAAATTTGCCTGGTCTACTATCACTAACAGTCATAATACATGTGTAGTGTGTTTGTTTAAATTGTAAAACACTCTACTCATAATGAGGCAGTTTATCAACATAGATAGGTAAATTACTATAGGCCACATTTTATAAGCGCTACCCTTTTAATGAAAGTTATTCATTTGAATTCAAGTAAATTATTTCCGGTCCCCATTTTCCCTTTCTGCAATG